>JAASFY010001298.1:0-10358 GCA_023334035.1 Globisporangium okanoganense
AGTACTTCTGATTAGCTACTTGATCTCTATAATAGCCAATGGCGTGGCCGCATGACTGCTGGCCATAACTCTTCCATAAGTACGCACCAAGTTCGCACGTGCCACATCTGAAGTGGACACTGCGAACTTCCACTAAGTTCGGACTTATAGATGTTGCACAAACCGTAGTTTGGCAGAGTGGTTACTACGGTGTAACTCACTCGTGTACCCCGTTACACGAACGCCGAAGATCAGGGAAGCACTCCTTGTCGAGATGGAAACGCTCGAACAGGTGCAAAGCAGCAGCGCCGACAGGGCAAAACCGCACATCTTTGTTTCTCATGTATTCGACGTGCTGTAGCTTCCCGTGCTTGTTTGTTTTGCCATGTTGGATCAGCAACACGAGCGCCGTTCACTCAGAGAACCCTTCGCCGTCTAGGGTTTGCGAGGACATGCCGGCAAGCTCCAGATATTTGACGTTCTCACCACACAGTAGTCCGTAGTGAGAGAGCAGGAAGCAAGCTTCCCCTCGCAGATCGTTTGTGTCAAAAAAAACGCAGGGATATGTCGACGAACTGCTGCTTCGACTGGTATCCGTCGAGGGGTGAGCCAGTGCCATGGTCTGTGTAATTTGTCTTCCTCGTTGTGGTCGTCTGCTGTTGCACGTTCGTAAGAAGCTGCTTCACGGCAGCGTCACGAGGATGAGGATGACTGTTCATTTGCATGTTGCTCTGCTGGCTGTATAGATCAACGATCGCGTTCGCGTACCCACATACGTTTGAGTGCTCAATACCCTTTTTGCGTTCTTCTTCGACGTGCGGCCAATCACTTGACTCGAGAGGATGAGATGCAGCTTTCCAGCGGTCACCGTCGCCTGGTCGGGGAAGCCCTTGCTTTCATACCATCGGCAAAACTGCTTGGTAGGTGGTGTACTTTCTTGTAGTGTTCGTTGGTCGATTCGCTGGAGTCGTAGGCACGGTGTTGAGCACGCTCGTATCGATCGCTATCTGTAGCTCCGCTGCTCTCATGTTGCTTGCTTGTGTGCGTTTGCAGCGAGAGCGCTTTATTAGGGGTCGCAGCGAACGGGTCGTTGTGGAATCGTCGTATTTTGACCAATAGCGTAGCCAGATTTGAGTCCTGACCCAACCGTGATATATTCGGGTAACACGCATATTTAAGCTGATATCTGCCAATCACAGAGCAAAAGGTCTGGACCTGGGTCCGACTTGCATCGATTTTATTTGCAGACATTCCAGTAACCATTTAGTAGCGGAAACGAGATCTGGTGACTGTTTAGTAACCTGTAAATGTTTTAGTGACCAATTAGTAATTGCCCCGTGATTTCCATCGATTCTCAGACCAAAGCCAAAGCCGATGTCGTCGTCGTCGGCGCGCGCTGGTTCGCAGGCGTCAGGACAGCAAATTCCGCCTGGTACAGCAGCAGCAGCACCTACTGGTAATGCTGCTGCAGCTGCTGGTGGAGCACTCGGCGGCTTCGGCCAGTCGCTGGCGCAGGAAGTGGACAACGCGACGGCCAAGTGGATGAAAATGATTTCATCTACGTTCCTTGGCGAGAGCGCAAGCTCGTCGCTCTTCTCGCGTCAGCCCGCGCTCACGGCCGACTACTCACGTGAAAGCAGCACCCGAGCCAAGGGCCGTAGAGGAGGAGGGACCAACAGCAGCGGCCTCGACGACACGCGCGAGCTCAAGATCGCGCTCGTGGGCGGATCTGCAGTAGTGCGTACCATACTATACATCGGTGGATATATTGATACTTTAGCACCAAAAACCAACTGATACTTATATATTCTATAGGGCAAGACGAGTATTGTGCGGCGCTGGCTGCAGCGGTCGTATCCGTCACAGTACTCGCCCACGATCGGCGTGGACGTTCACTCGCTGCCTTTCAAGTGCAAGACGACCGGTGAGGACGTGCTGCTGCACCTCTGGGATGTCTCGAGCGCCGAGGTGGACGCACGGGCGTCGTCTCTGCACTCACTCATCTGCGAAGACCTCGACGGCGTCTTCTTTGTGTTCAACGTGCACCGCGTGAGCTCCATCGCAGCAATCGACAAGTGGCGCCACGGCCTCGCAAAGTACACTTCGGCCAAGGAAATCCCGTTCTTCCTGCTTTCGCACAAGGCCGATCTGCTGCAGAAGCGCGTCATGACCAGCGACGACATTGCGTCCTACGCTCGGGTACGTTTGCTTGGTGGTCTGGTTAATATTGGTGATGGTGTACTAATTGTTGTTAATATTATTATTGTATTGGGGGTATTAGAATGCGGGCTACAAGGGCTGGATGTGGACGGTGGGGCGCTCGAACTTTGGCGAGAACGACAAGCACCCGGCCGTGATGGAGGCGCTTGAGCGCATGGTCGCGCTCATTATCAACGCAAAGGACCTCGCAGAGCAGGCGCGGTCTTCAAGGGACTCGGCTTCCCAGGTAGTTATAATTTTTTTTGACATTTAATAATTATTTAGGAGCATGTGGCTAATGATGTGCGCTTGTATAATAATTTATATGTGAACAGGGGATATTTGTGAGTCGTACGAGCGTCCCACTGGAGATCGTGCAGACAGACGACGCGCTGCACCAGTTCTCTGCGTCGCTGCTGCGCATCCCGACGCAGACGATCACGACAGTCCCTCGCGACGAGAACCTCGGGGCTGTAGAGTCCAGTGACGATGAAGGTGAAGAACAGAAAGAAAACGTTGGGCAGGCTCAGCGAATTCCAATTCGCCAGAAGGCGGCAGCCACTGTTGACTACGGAGGCAACTGGATCCTGGGCAACAACAAGGGCGTCTACTTGAGAGCGACGAACGACAGTTTTGTGGCCAATGACGAGACGGAAGACGAAGTCGAAGCGACCGACCCCGAGACGTACACGTTCCCGTTCGCGAACGAAAAGCGCCTCGAAGGCGAGCAAGACGATGGAGATGAGACTAAGCAGGAGAGCGCCACTCAAGCTGCCGGTTCTCGTGAGGACGCGAGCGACAGCGACGACCACGAGCAGGAATTCGATGAACCAGCGAGGCTGCAGAAAGAAAAAGCAGCGAACGACCGCGTGAACGACGAGCTCGCGTGGCGCTTCTTCGCTGGAAGCATCGGCCGCACGCGCACCGAAGAGATCCTTGGGTACGTTTGCTGGCTAATGGCTTGGTGCTGTGTGGCGTGTGTGATTGGCTGAAGTCCTAGATTGTTAATGCTGTGTGAACTGTGTATGCTATAGTGGCAAAGAGGAAGGGACTTTCTTGCTGCGCCGCAAGGACGCGCAGACGCTCATCCTGTCGTACGTGGGCGCGTCGCAGATCCACCACGTGCTCATCGAGTTCTCGCAGCAAAAGTACCACATCGGCTCGTCCAAGGTACAATGGTCCACATCAAATGGTCAGATTGTCCGTGAGTGATGGTCAACTACTAATGTCCACCATTAAATGACCACAAAAAAACAGACCTCGCAGGCTGCGTTCCCAACGCTCTGGAAGTGTCTGCGCAGCGTGCGACGGTACGCGTTCCGCGGCCTCATCTTCACGCGCAACGTGGACTTTCGCATCGTGAAGAGAGAGGAACTGTCGCTCGAGACTGGACAGGAGGGGGGCGTGGACGTCGCGCAGACGCTGCCCGTGACGCCGAGCATCTGGCGCACGCGGAGCGGCTCGAGCAGCTCCCTGGGCGACAAGAGCGGCTCGAGCAGTAGTCGCCACGCTTCACCGACGATAACGGGTGGAAATACCCGGAAGCCCCGTCTCGTCTCGGGGCTCCAGGCCAACCAGGAGCAGGTGCACGTGCCGCCCAAGACGCGCATTGAGGAGCTCAGCAACACGTTTTACGACCAGCTCTCGCAGCGGCTCGCCCACTTGGTGGCCACCACCGCTCAGCAGTCTGGACCTACTGAAGATGACGGTTCTATGGACGACAGCAGCACTGCGTCAGACGAAGTGAAGACGCTGCTGAAAATGGTGCGTGGCCCTTGAACAAGCTCTGTCTGGGTGTCCAGCTCCTATCTGATATGGGTTTCGATGTCTATGGCTGGTGATGTATACAGGTGGAGCAGGAGCGGAAAGAGCTCAAGCGTGCGAAGTCTGGAATGAATGACGCCGAGACCCAGTGGCGGCAGCTCGTGAAGAACATGGAGTCGTGGAACCGCATTGTCATGAACCTCGTACGTTATTTGGCTACTTATGTATTTGCCCGATAGGTATCCTACCTACCTCGTCCCTCGACTCACGCGCCCTTTTCTTTATCGGTCTCTTATAGGAGCTGCGGTCGTTGAAAGTGCTCTAAGTGGAGTCCTGTCGCCCGAGTGTGTCCATGTTCGGTAGACAGTCAAATTTGCGTCCATGTGAGTCAGACAGTCACACTTTTTTTGGAATGAACCCATATCGTAAATTTTGTACCACACCATTGCCACGCGAAACGAAACAAAAAAAGAACCTGATGAGGTCGCGCGACCTTCGTGCAACATTCACCTGATTCTGACACACAAACACGTTTCAACACAACGTGCTACAAAGAGCTGCTGCTGCTGCTGCTTGCTGGACGGACGCCATGCCCACGCCCACAGCCTCCACGCAATCACCCCGTACGAACGGTAACAACAGTCAGCAGAGAGGGGAGAGCTTAGCTGCCGACGCCGACCGGTGGGTAATGAAGAAGAGCGGCGCCAGCAACAAGAGCAAGAGCGCCATGCCATCGAGCCATCAGCGCTGCTCGCTGGCGGCTCGCAAGCCCAAAGCTGAAGATGGAGACCTAGCAGTTCCAGCTCATTGTGTGGATGTGGGCCTTCGCAATGGGGATGCGGACGAGGATGGAGAGCAGCTATTTTCAGAAGACGACGAGCTCCTTGAGCTTCACCACCACTCGCCCACGAAGCCCAAGCGACAGCCGCAGCACGCCATGAGCAGCATCAAGCGCACAGCAGACAATGGCTCTCGTGACACGTTCTCCATCACAACAACCGCCACTGGTGCTGGTGCGAGTGCAGGAGCTTCAGCTGCCCCTCGGAGACACGCCAGAGCGAGCGCGTCGACCCGTGAGAAGCTCTCGATCCTCGCGGTCATCGTGCACCTGTGCAAGGGCAACATCGGGCCTGGCGCCATGTCGCTGCCTAACGGATTCTCGCAGACGGGCATCTACGCGGCGCCCGTCATGTTTGTCATCGTGGTACGCATCATATGCTTGGAGTGGTGCTCTTGTGACCAGTGACTCACGATTACTCGGTGGCTGGCTGTAGGCGCTCGTGTCGGTGTACAACATGGACCTGCTGCTCTACTGCAAGCGCGCGGTGGCGCCGACCACGCGCATGTCGTTCGGCGACGTCGGGCGCGAGATCCTCGGGCCCAAGGGCAAGTTGCTCATCGACGTCTTCCTCGTGGGCACGCAGCTCGGCATCTGCTGCGTCTACTTCACCTTTGTCGCCACCAACATCCACGTCGTGCTGCCGGAAACGTACGTACACCAGCTCTTTTTTTATCTGATTCTCTGCCGGCTCACCACAACCACTCATTTTTTTCCCTCTCTGATGGCGGTGACCTCTTGGTATCTATCAGGTTGCAGAGCGTGATCCACGAACGCCAGCTGATCCTCGCGATCTTCCCGATCCTGCTGCTGCTCTCCTGGGTGCGCACGCTCAAGCGCATCACGCCCTTCTCGAGTCTGGGTGAGTGTGTGGCTGGCCAGTACTACAGTAGTATTCGTGGTTGACCTGGGCTCTTAGCCTTGTTGTGCTGATGATAGTTCACATTGTCTTCATGAATAACAGCGAACGTTGCGGTCGTGTCGGGGATCGCGATCGTGTTCTACTACTCGCTCGACTACTACGCGAACCCGACTAAGCCGCGCTTCGAGCCCGTGCACGTCGACTGGACCGCATTCCCAGAGTTCTACGGTGAGCGCTATTACAACATTGTCAAGGCGGTATCTGCTGAAAGCCATTGTCTGACAACCACTTGCGCTACCAAATGTAGGCACAGCGGTCTACAGCTTTGAAGGCATTGGGCTCATTCTTCCGATTCAGAACGAGATGAGCGCCCCGCACCTGTTCCCGCGCGTGCTCGGGCTCTGCATGCTGCTCATCCTCGTGCTCTTCCTCGTGATCGGCGAAGTGCCGACCATCGCGTTCGGTCGCATCACGAACGGGAGCATGACTGCCGTGTTGCACGATTACTGCGAAGGCTGGGGCGTCACGGCGGTGAGGACATTCGTACGTTGATACTCGTAGTTGATGGTACCTGGCTGACGTTGTCTTGCGCTTTCAGGCGAATGCGCTGCTGGCGTTCGCGTGCCTGCTGTCGTTCCCGATCCAGTTCTACCCCGCGATCGAGGTGCTCGAGAAGTCGCTCTCGCGTCCGGGCTCGCTCATGCGGCCAGCAGCGCTGCCTCACACAGCGTTGAACCATCACCACCGCCGATACGCTCAGCAGAACGGAGATGAGGTGCACAGCAGCCGATCAGACCAAGCCCAGCCAGTTAATGGCTCGTCGACTGGCGGGAATATGTCCTCTGATGTCGAGAATGGCCACTCGAGAGTCACCAATGCGTCCACGTCGGGTCGACATGCGGTCGCCACGAGACCCTCGCAGCGATCCAGGCTTCCTCGGTTCCTCGAACGCATGTTCAACATGTCTCAATACGAGTGCAACCGCACGATCTTCCGCTCCATGATCTGCACGAGCCTCATGATCGTCGCGATCTGCATCCCGGACGTCGGCCTGCTCATCAGTCTCTTCGGCGCCGTGGGCTCGAGCATGCTGGCGATCATCATCCCGCCCGTGCTCTACATCAAGCTGCACAAACACTCGCTCTCGCTCGTCTCCAGGGTCCTTCACTACGGCATCATCGTCTTCGGCGTCGTCGGCATGGTCGCTGGCACATTGCAGGCCTTGACGCAGGTGGTCGAGTCGCTCTTCCGGTGAAAACACTCGCGGTGGCGATGTAAACTTGTATAATTGTATGCAATATGTATTACCTGTATTCACACGCAAACAAACCTACACGTTCCTGAACAAACCTTCACCAACGTTTCTTTGTCTCTCTTTCCTCGTAAATCTCGCTCGCTCTGGTCGACTGCCGCTCGGTCTCCATCTGCTCGATCCTCTGTTTTCTGTAACATTTCTATAGCATCAACATACTTGCCGCCTCTTGGCTCATTCGCACTTGATGTTTCGGTAGATGCGCTTCGTGAACACGCTGCTGCCAAGGTAGCCGATCGTGCCGCACATGATGAAGAACGAAAAGCAGAACAGTCCCCTATATGTATACAAAGCAATCAAGCAAGCCGCGTGAGTCAACAAGTCCCCACAAGCCTCAGTACAAAACAACAGCCCAGACGACATACTTACATGTAGCCAAAGTAGAAGCACGTCTGCAGGAAGCCCGACATGTTGGTCTTGAAGAAGTAGAAGTAGATTGCGTAGACGAACACGTACATGGCCGTGCTTCCTGCCGCCGCGAACGACGTCCAGTGCCATCGGTAGTTCTCCGAGTTGAGCAAAAAGTACGTGCACACGATCGTCACGCAGAGCGTCACGATGCCCAGGATCAGGAACACTAGCAGCATGAAGCCGTACACGTAGTAGAACTTGTAGCTCCAGAACGACGCGAAGATGAAGTACATCTCGATGAAGATCGAGCCGAAGGGCAGAATCCCCGTAAGCAGGATCATCACTGGCGGGCGCAAGTACCATCGCGCCTCCGGGATCTCGCGCGGGAACTTGTTCACGCGGCACGGGAACCCGCTCTTCGCGGCGCCGTGGCGACCGAGGATCGTACCGAGCACAGCCAGCGGGCACGACACGAAGAACCACACGAGGATCACCTGCACGATCGTCACGAACGGGATCGCGTACGTCGTCCCATACGCAATGGCGAGCGCGTTGATGAAGAACACTGTGATGAAGATCGCCGTCGGCAGCAAACACGACGACAGGCACATCGCTCGGATCCAGTCCTTCGACACGCGCGGGTAGAAGAACTGGTGGTAGAACGCTCCACTGGCATAGCCGTTTGCAAGCGATGAGAAAGCGTACACTGTCAGACCGACCGAGACGATCCCACCAGGCTGCATGTACAGCGACGACACGATCGAGATGAGCACAACGAAGACCGAGAGCACCAGCAGCTGGGCGCCAGTACCGACAAGCGCACAGAAGAGCAGCAAGTACGGAGGCGCGCGGAACACGTCGCCGTGAAGCAGCTTCCAGCCCGAGTTCGAGTCGTCCTTGAGCAGCGAGCTCTTGCCGTCCATCATGAGTTCTTCCGAGTCGTCTTCTGCAAACTTGGCGTAGTCGTTCTTTAGCGTGCGCAGCAGAATCAGAGCGACGAGGCCGCACAGGAAGATCACCATCATGAACGAGTTGAAGATCGAAAACCAATGGATCTGGTGCTCAAAGAACCTGAAGACAACATATCGACATAGATTATCAGCGTCGAAATTCGATATCAAACAGTACAGGAAGAACAGGCACGCGAGACGTACTCATCCTCCAGATAGCGATCGAAACGGTTCTCAAACAGGATATTCGTTGGCGTCCAGACGACTTCGTATGTGAACTCCACTCGCCTGGCCACACAATTAAAAATAACAACACAAAGTCAGAAATGCACACGTAGCGACAGGACCACTGAGCTAATTCACACTGTACGTACTTGTTCGAGGTGATGGACGTGAGCACATCTGAGTACGTCAGGTTCACATGGATGATGTTTGGTCCGTTGTACGAAATCGAGAATTTCTTGTGCGTGTAGAGCACCCGCGTGCCCACAGGGAACTGCTTGAGGTACTCTGGGTCGTCGTTTGGCTTCATGACTTTCCCCACGAGCCCCCACACTGGCAGATCATCGATGCTCAGCTGGTACCAGTAGTGCTCGTCCACCTATAGGCACATACACACACACACAGAGCAAGTTCAGTACATAGCCACCACCACAATACTACAAACCAATCGACAACAGTACTCACCGCAGCGGCAAACTTGAGCGCATCCGAGTCCGAAAGCGTCTGCTCGCAGAGCGTCGTCCGCCCCGTGTCGACCGCAAACTCCACACGGTGGCCCGAGTTGAAGAGCTCGTTGCCCTCGAGGATCTCGCCAATGCCCAGCGCATGCGCCTCGGGCTCCTCCATACCGAGGGCCTTGCAGAACGGCAGCGAGTTGTACGTGTACGTCTCCTGCGGGTTGTTGAACGGACCAATCTTGTTCACCCAGATCACGACCTGCTCGCTATCTCCATACTGCAACAGCACACGTCCACACATTCAAAAGTATATGCGTTAGACATACATTCCGATGCCATAACATGCAATGCGCCCATAAATATCAGAAGAAAGAAGAAGAAAACAAACAAACGGACCTCGTGGTTCTCTGCGTCCGCATTCACGCCAGCGACTGCGAGCGCGAGGGCGCAGAGCGCGACGCCCGCTCTCCATACGGTGCACGTGCGTCTCATGTCTGCTGAGTGTTAACGAGCGAGCGCTCTGCTTGGTCGTGACGCGCGGAGCCTTCGATCGCGTGAGTGCTTCAACTCGTGCTCCTTCCCTGCTTGGGGGGATTTGTATCAGCGGTTTTTGCGCTTTTTGATCAAGGCAGAAAAAGCAGAAAAGCAGTGTAAGAGTTTTTACGTAAAAATACCCAATTGTAAAAAGTGAGCTTCAGAAAGAAGTTTTTACAGAAATAGAGGGTATTTTTTTGAAGAGTACCTACAATAAAAACAGTAGTTAAAAAACTATAAAAATCCCAAAAACATGTTTAGTGCGCCTGGGGCATAGTAGGGCAAAACTTAAAATGATGTCGCCCAGCCTTCAATTTCCCCCTCTTCAAAATCACAGACCTTTTAAAAAACTTTATTTTCGTATGAACCTTTTATTAAAACTGAAAAACAAGCTCAATCTTGATATTAATTTTAAAAAAATCAAAATAATGTTGGTTAAATGGATCATACAGTTCTCCTTCAGAATATCGTCACAAGAAATAGTGTAGAAATATATCAATTATAGAAGGTATTTAGACAGATACAGGTATTGATTATAAAAGGTAAGCAATGTTGAATAGGAGTGTATTTATCGGCAGTGTGGTCAGGTTACTGTCCTAAAGCAAGCTGCTTCATGCTCTCAACGAGCTCATACACGTCGTCGTCGATAATCTTTGTATGGCGCCAGCAATTTGCTACTGTGGTGCTCGCGGAGCGCTCTCTTCTGCTCACTGTTTAACCGAATGCTTGTTGTCGCCGTCTTTGCCATCGCGTGTGGTTCTGGTTGCTGATTGTGCTGCGTTCTGAGCTCTGGCAGGCCACGTGCGCGCAGCGCGCCAAATTTGAAAGTCTTTGGAGTAATGATTCAGTACAGTAAGTGCTTACGTAATTTCGATTTTGGGGGAATATC
>JAASFY010001299.1:0-10352 GCA_023334035.1 Globisporangium okanoganense
AACGTGCTCGCGTGCGAAGAAGTGGTGGTCAAGGCCACCAAGAAGACGCGCGAGGAGCGCTTCTACGAAGTGGAGCTCTATGACACTGTGCTCTTCCCCGAAGGTGGCGGCCAGCCCTGGGACACGGGCAAGATCAACGACGCGGTCGTGGACAAGGTGTACGTCAAGGACGGCCGCTGTATCCACCGCGTGCCTCTTGCCAGTAGCAATGGCTCAGCGGGTGCTAGTCCTGCCTTTGAGAAGGACCAAAGCGTGGTTGTGACCGTGGATTGGGCCCGCCGCTTCGACCACATGCAGCAGCACTCGGCGCAGCACCTGCTGAGTGCTATTGCTGAGACGCACTACGGCTTCGACACGGCCTCCTGGCGGCTCGGCGAAGAGCGCTGCAACGTGGATCTGATTCACTTACCAGGCTCCGAAACTGCGAAGCTTGATCACAAGATCATGTCGAAGGAGCTGCTGCTCAAGATCCAAGACGAAGCGAACGCCGCGATCCTGGACGCACTGCCCATGACGCCCATCTTTGCGATCCCCGGCACGCCCGAGTGGGACGAGATTGCGGCCAAGTTCAGCGCCGACGAGATGCCCGAAGCGATGCGCATCATGAACATCCAGGGCATCGAGAACAACCCGTGCTGCGGCGTCCACGTGCAAAACCTCGCGCAGCTGCAGGTACGAGTCCAGGTGCCAATGACTATTTGATTCTATTCACGCCCACTCACTATGTATCAATTGTTCTGCTGTGTGCTTTGATCTGTTTTGATTATTCACAGTCGGTGCGCATTTTAAATGTCGAGGCGGCGGGTGCGGGGGCCACGCGTGTCTGGTTCGTGGCTGGCGGCCGCGTCAACCGAGAGTTTGCGCGGATGTACGTTGGACAAAATGACTGCACCCTCCCTTGTGATTTCTAAAATACTCATCAAAGCTCACTCTGCTGCGTTGTTGTATCTTCATGACAATGTCTATAGGTTTGAGCGTGAGCAGATGCTGACCAAGGTCCTTGAGTGTGGGCCCGAGAAGCACGCCGGGCGCTCGGAGAAACTGCTGCAGGCGCATAAGGCGGCGCTCAAGGATCTCAAGACGCTGCAGAGCAAGCTCGCGGTCTCGATTGCGAGCAACTTGCTCGCACAAAGCCAGCAGAAACAGTCGGAGTCGGAAGCTCATAGCAGCAGTGTGCATGTGGTCTACCACCACAGTCCAGACGGTGACCTGGCCTTCCTCCAGATGATCCTGAAGCAGCTGGGCGATGCAAAACAGCGAGTCGTGTTTGTTCTGGCGGCCGGTGGCAGCTTTCTGCTCGCTGGCCCCGAGAAATTCATCCTGCAGCACAGCAGAGACGTGGTGCAGGTGATTGACGGCAAGGGCGGTGGCGGCAAGTTCGGGATTTTCCAGGGCAAGGCTGAGGGTTTGACAGAAGCCAAGGTGCAGACGCTGGCCGCGAAGCTTGAGGAGTTGCTGCTGCTAGAGTAAGAATGGCATGGATACCCAGGTCTGTCAGAGTTTTGGATTGAAGCTTGAAGTGGTCCAACTAATAACTGTCAAATATGAATGCACGGTGCACCTTATCTTTACGATTTCAGATAGCTTATGCGCACGTCTCTGTGGTGCGCGGTGGAGCGGAATTGTGCATGCTCTCGTCAAAGGATACCAGCCATCCGCCATCTGAATCGACGGCTCCCTCGTGATCTTCACATCTCATTTCCATGATCTCCACCATCACCCAGTATTGTCACAAAGTCTCGATCTACTAGCTCCTCATTGGTCAAAACCAGCTTCAAGCATGATTTTGACCCAATTACAGCGTTTACTTTTATTAGAGGACGGTGAGGAGCTCATCCAAACAATGCGCACGAATAATCTCAGGATCATTCGGCCATCTCAGCAGCAGCCACAAGCAAGCGTCTGTCTCTCCATTGCCACTCTCGCCCTTCAGCAACCAGCTTACCAGCCTCGCCTTCAAGATGTTCAGTCGCCCAGTCCTTCGCGCCGCCCGCCAGCAGCAGCAGCAGGTGCGCGCCTTCGCCGTGCTCACGCGCGAGAACATCAACCCGCGCGTGCTGCACGCCGAGTACGCCGTACGCGGGCCACTCGTGTTGCGCTCGGTCGAGTACACCAAGCGCCTGAAGAAGGGCGACACGTCGCTGCCGTTCGACAAGGTCATCCCGTGCAACATCGGCAACCCGCTGATCCTCAAGCAGGAGCCAATCGAGTTCCACCGCCAGGTGCTCGCGCTCGTAAACGTGCCCGGTCTCGTGGACGCCCCCGAGGCCCAGAAGCTCTTCCAGCCAGACGCCATCGCGCGCGCCAAGTTCTATTTGGACAATATCCCCGGTGGCACGGGCGCCTACGGCCACAGCAAGGGCTCAGAGTGCGTGCGCGTGGAGGTCGCGGACTTTCTCGAGCGCCGCGATGGGTACCCAGCGGACCCCGAGGACATCTTTCTGACCGACGGCGCGAGTCCGGCCGTGCAAAACACGCTGCTGGCGCTCATCCGCGACTCGAACGACGCAATCCTCGCGCCCATCCCGCAGTACCCGCTGTACTCAGCCGCGATCGCGCTCAACGGCGGCACGCTCACGGGCTACTACTTGGACGAGAGCAAGACGTGGGCGTCGACTGTCCAGGAGCTCACGCGCGCCACAAACGAGGCGCGAGGCCAGGGCAAAACCGTGCGCGCGGTGGCGGTGATCAACCCGGGCAACCCGACAGGCCAATGCCTCACGGCCGAGAACATCCAGGTGATCATCCGGTTTGCGCAGCAGGAGGGCGTCGTGATCCTCGCGGATGAAGTGTACCAGGAGAACGTGTACGCGGCCGGCAAGCAGTTCGTGTCTTTCCGCAAGGTGCTCAAGGACATGGGTACGGCCTTCAACGACGTGGAACTCATCTCGTTCCACTCAACGTCCAAGGGCTTCACGGGCGAGTGCGGCCGCCGCGGTGGCTACATGGAGCTCGTGAACATCAGCGAGTGCGCCAAGGAGCAGTTCTACAAGCTCATGTCGGTGAACCTGTGCTCAAACATCGAGGGCCAGCTCATGGTCGGCATGATGACTAACCCACCTAAGGAGGGCGACGCGTCCTACGCGCGCTATGCACAGCAGCGCGATACGACGCTGAGCTCGCTCAAGCGCCGCGCGGTGAAGCTCGTCCAGGCGTTCAACGAGCTCGAGGGCGTCACGTGCAACGAGACCGAGGGCGCGATGTATACGTTCCCGCAGATCTCGCTCTCGGCCAAGGCCGTGCAGGCCGCGGACAAGGCCGGGCTCGCGCCGGACGCGTTCTACTGCATGGAGATGCTCGACACCACGGGCATCGTCGTCGTGCCGGGCTCGGGCTTTGGCCAGGAGGAGGGCACGTGGCACTTCCGCTCGACGATCCTGCCGCCCGAGGAGGACATTGACGAGGTCATCGAGAAGACGTCGACGTTCCACGCCACGTTCATGGACAAGTACAGATAAAGTGGAGAAGCGAGTCAAAGGTCAAAAAGGAAATTGGACAAGGCACATCCTAATACGAATTCAAGAAGCCGTCGTGTCGTAAAGTTCTGGTGTCTTGAATACTTTTGCTCGCGGCGGATGTGTGTTTCTGTATCGCTCGTGCCTACCGTCTCACAGTGGTCGGTGCTGTCGCCTTGGGCTTGAAGCTGCTGGATGTCGAACTGCTCTCTGTTGTCCCTAGTCTGCTCTTGTTGGCACTCGCTCCCATCCCAGACGCGCCTCCATTGCTCGTGGTCATAATTGTGCTGGACAATGTTGCGGACATGCTCCCGATGGAGCCGCTGCCTATTGAACCGCTGCTGCCTGGCTTCGTTCCTGTCGACGGACTGTTTTCTCGCTTCGCTGGCGCTGAGGGTCGAATAATAGGGATCTTCGTCATCGCTCCAGTGTCCTTCGGTAACCCCGTGCCGCTTCGGATCGATGCCGCCGTGGTCTTGCTTGTTGTTGTGGTGAGCTTGCCGGTGGAGCCCATCACTTTGATTGCTTGTGGTATCTTCGCATTTGCAGGCCGAACAGGTGCGCAGTTTGGCAGCGTGGTTAGCGGTGGACAAGGCTTGTTCGGCGTCTTCGGTGCGCTCTTGCCTCTGTTTGGGTCCAGCTTGATAGCCATCCCAATAGCCAGCGAGCTGCTTCCGACTCCGCCCATGCCAAGATTGCTCATCATACTGCTGCCACCGCTGCTCGTGCCTGTCCCCCGGCCCGTGTCTTTGCCCTGCGTCCTTGTAAGCTTGTTCATGAGATCCAGGGACTTGACTCGAGCTCTGCGCACGACTTGACCGTCTTTCCCGACCACCAAAGTGTACTCGAGCATGCTCGACCATTTCGAGTCTGCAGACGAGTCTTCGTGATCAGACACCAAGCCAAGATTTTCTTCCTCGCTCACTCGGCGTTTGTCCTCCGAGTCTTCGTGGGGCCGTCTGTGCTGCTGACCCAGATCAGTGACCTCAATCGCAGCTTTTGCGTCGACGATCGCATTGACCACATCGCGGTCCGTATCCGCCATCCCATCCTCCAAGAATTGTCGAATGCGGTCCAGCATCTTATCATCGCTCAGATGCATCAGCACGTCTCTCCACTCCGGCACAACTGTGGCAGCTTTATAGCGCACATTCGGGATCGGGTCTTCCAGCAGATCAATCGCGATGTCCAGGAAATTCAGCCGGCAGTACTGTCGACTGTTTACCTCGAGCGCAAACATGCATGCGTCCAGGTACAGAATGCGCCGCCAGTAGCTCTTCGAGTGTCCGAATTCGTTCCGGATCTTACTCAGCAAAAAGTAGCGATGGCTGGAGATGTCGTTCTTGCGAATGCATCGGATTAGCACCTGCATCGCCAGTAGCTGCACGGGGCGTGCGCCGTCTTCGATCAGGTCGAGGATGATGGGGATCACCATCTCATACATCTGCATCGAGGAGCAGAACGCCGGGAAACTTTGCAGCGTTTCAACAAAAGCGACCTGATCCCGATTTCGACTCGCCGGCAGGATGCTATGGAACTGAATGATCGACTTGATGACAGCGTCAAGGACGGTCGCCTGCGCATTGGGCCAGTTGCATCGATTAGCCATCGGTCAGTAGTTGCACCCATGAAAACAGCGAAGCATTTGAAGCTAGTTTACCTTCACGTCGTCGTCGCCAACTCCAAACATTGAGTTCATGATCTGCGGGACTCGAGATATTGCCATGCCTTGCACACTTGGCGCTTCATCTCTCAGGAGGGTGATAAATAAAAGTTTGAGGTAGCGCTGCGCGCGTTGCTGCCCGAGTAACAGCACGACCTCGTGGATGCCCGCAGCGACATGATGCCGAACCTTGATAGACAACAACATTCAGCATTGTCAAGAACACTTTAAGAACATAGTCTTGGGCATATCGACAAACACGACTCACCTTCTCAACTGGATCGTTGCAGAGCTTGACGAGCAAGTCGTCCATGAGCAGTGGGACGTAGGAGCCTCCGAATGCTTTGACGATCGCGGGAAAGTTGTACGCACAGTACTGGCGAATTTGAACGTCGTCCTTGGAGCAAAGCTTCGCGTAGCTCTGGAAAAAAGCTGGAGCATTGTCAGTGCCGAGGTGGCCCAGCGCAGCAAGCTTCGTGACGAGAGTGCCGTACTGCTCGGCCATTGACAGCAGCAAGTAGTCTGGGTGGGACTCTACTATGTTCAAGAATTCGGGGATCACGCGTTTTATTCTTTCCGCCGCAGGGAAGAAGTCCAAGAGTGACAGAAGCGCAAGGAAAGCGGTTTGCTTCACCTGCACGATCAAATGGCAACAATATAGTGTTGTCAGAGCATGACAGAATTGCGATGTCATCCAGTAAATATTATACCTGCTCCTCTTCATCTTGCAGTAATTCAAGCAGCTCGGGGAGCAACTCAGAGGACGCTTTCTCTTCCCTGTCATGAATAAAATCATTATTAGGTCAGATACATGCTACCAGCTTTTCAAAATGCATCAGGAAGAAGTCAAATTCACTTACCCCACAGCGCGAGCGAGGGCATCTAGCTGGATGCACATGCACTTTCGAACCTCTGCGTCCGTGTCTTGACAGAGCGCCATCATCTGGGTCGATCAAATAGCAGATACGTGGTGTTAGTCGAACAGTACTCTGAGTTAATTCAAAGCCGAGAAACAAGATCTACCTTCTGGAAAAAGAGCCCTTCGATGTCTTGTGGTGACAGCATGTTCTGCGCGGTCACCGCGCCGAGAAGTAGGCAGCATATCAAACGCGAACCAGGAGGCTGCGAAACATCGCCTTTGTCGATCGCAACGCGTAGAATCTGTAGCACGTGAAAGAGCATTCATCCCACTGAGAAAATGTATTGGAAAGAAAATCAGAGCAACAGATTTCGTCTCACCTGCGTCTTCTTCAGCGCTCCACCCAGACGTGACAGCGATGCGATCACCGCCAGACTTGCCACCTCTGCGAAGTCTTTCTGCTGGATCTCCGTGACCATGTCGAGTGCCAATGGGACCAGCAGCTTCGCGACCTGCTCGTCCGACAGCAAGAAGATTGCATTTTTTTTCTCCTCGCGACACATTTCCACCTGTTGCATGTATTCTTCGTAGAAGGAGACTGTCGGGAAATCCAGCACTTTCCCATCCACGGTGGCGCATGCCAGGCTCACGATGCCTTTGAAAATCTCCAGAAGCACTGCAGAGTTGTTGTTCGCCTCCGACTCGCACTTCTGCCACGCGACCTGGAGCCATTCACATTAATCGAATCAGCATACATGCGATTTTTGATAACTTTGTACCGCTCACGTTTTTTTTACCTTCATGCAGTCAAGGACGAGGACGAGATTGCTCTTCGAGTTGTTGCTTGACAGGATTTTGGGCAGCGACGAGAGCACACTGATCTTCTGCTTGTCCAGACCGGTTTTCAGGAGCTGCTCGGCTCGCTCCATCTCGGGCAGATCTTCGCTCAGATTCAGCTTTTCCAGGTCCGAGAGCGACTTCAAGAGCGAGAGACAAAAGTTAGCGCTCAACTTTCTCGTCATCATAAAGTCAAACCTCCCATTTCAACGTACCAGCGTGTCTTCTCGTTCAAAGCATTCCGCCTCACGCTCGTTGAAGAAGCCCAGCTCCTCCATCTTGAAGAGAGAAAGTTCCAGCGACGCTCACGTGCACGACCAGCACAGTCCTTCTCGCTTCATTCCCCGGAGGAAGAGCAGCTTGCGACCTCGACCAAATGCACGTCCGGCGTCAGGGATTGCCGCCCTTCTTTTTAAAGAGAAATGCTCACCCGCGCCGTTACCAGCCCATGACGTCGATGCTATAAATGGACCACATGTCGTCTCTAACTTTGGCTCTGCATTGTCCCGACTTCATCCATTGGCCTGTCAAAGTGTGCGCTGCTGTGACCTGAAACGATCTCTGGGATGGTTTGAGCTCGTTCATGGCGCCCAGAATAGCGTCGGCGCATCATATGACAGCTTCTTGAGCGCTTGTCACTTCCCCTTCATGCAGTGCGCCGCCGCATTGGTCAACTATTTATATGAAGCTCAAAATTGGGAGACTGAACTTGAGGCTGAACTGGCGAGCACATCTGATGTCGGCTATTGTGCTTCAGCATGCCACCTCTCACACTGATTGCTAGAAGTGGATGCGTTAGTGTTCATGACGTCCAGGTACTTCTGCCAAATGAACGCGACTTCTTTGTCTTTTCCGCGAACCACTTGATTGACTCGCCGCTGTTCGGTCTCGCGTTGCGCCTCGCTGAGAAGAAGTTCTTCTCGAAGTCGGTGGCTCTCGCGCTGCAGAAGTTTTTCGTTTATCTGAGCTTTCTCGAAAGCGCTGGTCGCTTTGCCCAGCTTTTCTCGAAGATGCACGACCTGCTTTTGCTTCTCCAGTTGCTGCACCGTCAGATCCGATTTCCATGTAACTTGATCTTCTTGTGCTCGGCGTTTGTCATCTTGCGCTTGGTCTATGATATCGCGCAGCATAGCAAGTTCTTGCTCGAGTTTTCGTATTTGCTGCTGGAGCTTGATGTTCTTTGCTTGCCAGAGCTGTTCGCTCTGAGTGTCTTCTCGCTTGGCGTCGAGCAGACCCTGCATAAGATCTGCCTCCTTTGCACATTGTGCATCTATTCGCTGCTTGAGCTCGTCCACCGTACGCAGGGCGCGCTTCATTTTGGCTTTCCACGTCTTGATATCTTGCTTTTGCTCATCATTTGCTTCTTGAAGCGTGTCGTTGAGCCTCGTCGAGCTGCTCAGTTGCTCATTGACACGCAGGAACTGCTGCTCCCAGTGAAGTCGCTCGCTCTCCTTTCCTTCCAGCTCTTTGCGCATTGTACTCTTCTCTTGCGTGAGATCGTGCAGCTGCATTTCCTTGGTGAGCAGCGTCTTCTTCGCCTCGGAAACTTGGTGCTCCAAACGCTCCATGCGCGCCATGGCATCACTAAAGAGCGTCATGCGGCACTCGAGCTCTTCGGTGGTCTGCTCCAAACCCTCGGTGAGCGCTGTGATCTTGACCTGCAGCAGTTCATTCTTCGCTTCTTTGTCGCCCAGCTGCTCACGCAAGAAGCGCAGCTCGCGTATAAACTGTTCGTCCTCGCAATCCTCGTCGTCATCGAAGGTTGTTTCTCTTGGTTCACCGCTGTCTCCACATGCGCCAGGACGATAGAGAGGCTGCTTATCACACAGCACAGCACACACATGATCACACACAACATCAGCAACCACGCCGCCAGGTCTTTCGCTCGCATATGTGAGTAGAGAACGAAACCGCATTCAATAGCGCATTACGTACTCGCTTGTGTGTGCGCGAGCGCGCTCCATTCTCCTCTACAGCAGCAGCAGCACCGCTGTCTCCATTCGCGATCATCGCCTCCTGCTGGTGGGGCTCCTGTCCGCCCTCCTCCGGTTCAAAAATGCCACGTCCGCCTTTTCGCGCGCGCTCACTGGCGGACTTCAACCTTTGGGACCATCACTCTACAAGCGCTTCTGTGCAAAATTAATGTTCTGCAAGCCAAAAAGGCAAGCACTACTGGTGTTAAACACCCACACGACACGCCTGGAGGCATGGAGCCCACTCTTCGCTCTCTCACTTGCCAACTCGCCTCCTGCCGCGCAGACCTCCTTCTTCCTCACACGCAAGCGCTCTAACGTTCTGAATGGCGACCCACGAAGCCACCACTGCCGAGCAAGACCCGTTCGTGCGCATCGTGCCGACGCAGCTCGCGGACATGCTGCGTTTCAAGTCCGAGACCCGCCCACTCATCATCGATGTGCGCGGCAGCGAGTACAAGGACGGCCACATCGCGTCGGCCGCGAACCACCCGGAGCCAGACTTCCACGACGACGCGCAGGTCGATGCACTCGTCGAGAAGTACAAGAACGAGGAGACGATCGTGTTCCACTGCCAGATGAGCCAGGTACGCGGCCCGTTCTGCGCCAAGCGCTTCGCGTCGCGTCTCGAAGTACTGCTCGCGAATGCGGAGAAGAAGCCGCGCGTGCAGGTGCTCACGGGCGGCTACAAGGACTTTTCCGAGCAGTTCAAGGACGACGCCGAGCTTCTTGAGAAGGCTCCGGCATCTGCGTAGGGACTGCTGCGTCCACCCTCAGTGCACGCACGTCTGTAAATGCTGTGAACTCATTTTGCATTCTGTTTCGTTCATTTATTGCGCTCATCGCTGGAAGTTTGCTGTGCTGGTTGCTCGACGATATTTGTGCATGCATGTTGCCACAGTCGTCCAAACCCAGCATAGTTAATCCAAGAGAGAGTAACGTAAACTTTCACTTTAGTGCGCTCATCAGTTTAGTGTGCTGTCATTTGGCTCGAACTCCGTTTTCTGCGATATTCCCCATACAAATTTAGGGACAAAATGAGCGCACTAAACTGGTCGGAGCCAAAAACAGAAATTTGCGATTCACAATGATGTGCTGAGTAGCCAATCACAGTAAAGAAGCAGCAAAATCACTCCTAAATAGCCGTTGATTTCAGCTTTTTGAGCATCTGCTCAAAATTAAAAACGAGCAAATTCCAAAGGAGATATCCTGCTTTTCCCTCAGCTATGCTTTTGAGCGCACTAAACTGGAAGTTTACGCTAAGGTATTTTATTCGGAAGTACTACAGTCCATGCATCGGGCAAGAGACGGGACAGCGCAACATCCATGTATTACCCATGTATCGCGAGATGTATTATCCATGTACGCAACTTAAAAACGCGCGGACTTCCGCGAAATAAACCGCGAAACTTTCTTTCGGTATTTTTCGGTTTCAACGCCCAGAAATGCTTCAAAAACCAAAAGCGAGAGAAAAACTGTAAGGAGTCGACGTACTTAAGCAAGTACGGACTGTAGAGCAACCGAAGGACCAAGCGAGATGAGCGCTGGTCTGGTGTAGAGCGGAG
>JAASFY010001300.1:0-10349 GCA_023334035.1 Globisporangium okanoganense
CGCGACCACGCGAGACGTGATCGTACGACCGGGCGAGACACTCGAGCTCTCGGCAACTTCGTCAACGTTCTTGAACTCGATCGTGGACGTGTACCTGGGCTTCCACGTAACCACAGCCAACCAGATCCTAGACCTGGGGACCACGCAAGCCAAGTGGCAGATCCTCACGCGCAGGTGCCAATACGCCGAGAGCACGTACCAAGCCACTTGCTCGGGGCCTTGTGGGACGTCGGCCTGTGGGAACTCGAACATTGCGATCCAGCAAAACGGCAGGGCCTTGACGTGTGATCCTGGGTATGAGGCGGACGTGGACTCGCACTTGTGCACGGGGCCATATGAGGAACTGAGTGACTGCGACGGCTTTGGAGTCCTCAAGTCTCACGTCTTCTACAACTGCGTGCTCTCGTGCTTCGCCACGTCCTGCACCTAGCTGAAATATCAAAAACGTCAGTCCGTTAAGCTCACAAGTCTAGGCATGAGAGCAGGCGCCATACAAATACGAAATTTTAATTTCTCTGTTTTTCTCGCTCGCGTTACGTTTTCTAATGGTATCGTTTTAAATTCACACAACACGTCAGTATCCACAACCAAACACAGTCGTTGTGGTCACAAACCTCTCAGTCGCCGCCTTCTGGTGGTCTTGAGGCAGACTCAGACGCCCGACATGGAGAGTGACGAGGGCCGGCCGACGAAGCTGAAGCCGTCGAACTCGTTGGCTCCGTTGCCGCCGCGCGCACCGGCCGCCGGCATGAGCATGCTCGCCTCGCGGTCGCGCGCCGTGATCTCGTTGTTGTGGCGCGGCGCGTAGTGCGTGTCGAGCTTGCCCACGCCCGGGTTGAAGGGCGGCGCCACCTTCTTCTCCAGCAGGTCCCGCCAGTTGATCTCGTCGAAGAACGGGTGGTTCAGCACCTCGTCGGCGCCGCCGCGGCCGCTGCCCAGGCGCTGCATTGGGTCGCGCGTCAGCAGCTATTTAAATACAAAATAATAGACATTAGCATACAAAACCTCATATAAAAGTCCAACTTTAAAGCAAAACGTACCCCTCGAATGAGCGAGATCGCGGCGTCCGAGAAGTTGGGCGAGAACGTGACCCACTCCTGCTTGAGGATCGTCTGGAACATGATGTCGCGGTTGCGGTGGTAGTACGGGGGCTTGCCGCCGATCATCTCGTACAATAGAATGCCAAAAGACCACCAGTCGGCCGCCTTGCCGTACGCATTGCCCTTGAGCAGCTCCGGTGCAATGTACGCCGCCGTGCCGCAGAACGTCGTGGCGCCCTTGAGATCCGAGACGCCGATCTTGGATAAGCCAAAGTCCGTGATGCGCACGTGGCCCTCGTGGTCCATGAGCACGTTCTCGAGCTTGGCGTCGCGGTAGATGATGTTGACGCTGTGCAGGTGCGCCATGGCGGCGCCCACCTCGGCCGCGTAGAAGCGCGCCCAGTCCTCGGGGAACTTGCGGCGCCGGCGCAGGTGAAACGCCAGCGACCCGCCGCTGAGGTAGTCCATGACCAAATACAGCTTGCTCTGGCTCTGGAACGCGTAGTGGAGCTTTACAATAAACGGGTGCGAGATCTCCGTGAGGATGCGGCGCTCAGCCATCGTCGTGTTCACGAGCCCCGACGAGACCACGTGCTGCTTCTTGAGCACCTTCATCGCGTAGCACTCGTCTTTGTGCGGCGCCGTCGTCTTGCGGCACAGAAACACCTTGCCAAAGCCGCCTTGGCCCACCACCTTCATCAGCTCAAAGTCCTTGTCCGACACCGCTAGGCGGCCCGAGTCGCGGCTCGACACGCTCGACGCCACCGTGCTGCTAGTGCTGCTGTTGTTGCCTCCCGGAGACGCGCTTTTAGCAGGCTTTGGGATGGGCTTGGGCAAATAGTAGTTGGGCTTGCCCAGCTTGTCGTCGGCCGATGGAGTGCCGGGTTTCTCGTCGCCATCGCCGGTCGACAGGTCGCTCGACTCGTTCGCGTCCGTCTCGCCCAAAATCACAATGTTCGAGTGGCGGCGCTGCTTGTTGTTGTTGTTCGCAGCCATGGTCTTGCCGTTCTTGCGCACCTTCCGGAGCTCAGTGCGTACATGACGCACCACCGCAGTCATCCCTGAGCGTTCTGGGTTCGCACCAACAAACGCAAACGCTGGATCTTCAGCCTTCTCCAGCGTTCTCGGGTCGCTGTCCGACTCGACTCGGTTGTCAGGCATGTACCCGATCGACAGACACACGCAGCCCACGCGCGCCTGCGAGTCCACGATCTGGCCTCCGAGCGGCTCGAATGAAGCCTCCCAGTTGATCGAGCGGCTGCCCAGCAACTCGCGGATGCCAAAGCTCTCGGTCGGATCAATCTCGTGCTTCGACTCGATAAACGCCACGCGATGGATCTTTTCGCGCGCGCTCGTCTCGTACGTCTCGAGAATCGACTTCACGAGCGCGCCGCCTCGCGCGAACGCCATGATCGACACTTGGCCCTTGCACTTGGAGACAAACTGCTCCCAAACGAAAAGCACGTGCTCCTTGGGCGTCGACGAGTTCGGGATCGGCACCACGCGGTCAAAGCCGCCTGCTTCGTACACGACCACCGAGTTCGAGAATGGATTGCAGACGATGATGCCGTAGCCTTCCTCCTGCGCGCGGCTGAAGTAGCGCACCATCGCCCACTTGTGGTCCGTGGTCGTCGTCTGGTCCGTCAGGTCCTGTCGCCAGAGCCCCAGTGGACCCGAGTCCGAGATGAACATGATCACCTTCTTCGCGCTCGCGTACGCCATTGAGCTGTAGAATCGGCAGCGCACGGGCGCGTCGGCCGATGGGATGAACTGCGGCGCGAAGTCCAGTTCGCGCTCCATGTAGTGGTACAAATCTTTCTTCGCGCTGCGCTCGCTCATCCGGATCGACGGACGCGGGTCACGGCGCTCGGATGATGCCTCTTCCATCAAAGCAATGCCGCCCATGTCCAACTCCAGCGAGTCCGCAGAGCTCTTGCGTCCAGAGGCTTCTTCTTGCTTGGACTCGTCCTCTTCTTCGCCCTTCGCGTACGCCATGGTCGGCGGCTTCGTCGGCAGCTTCGTGTCGTTGTCCTCGTCGCTGCTCGACTCGGCAGCGAGCTGGCCCAGCGTCTTGCGACGCCCCATGCCCGCCATGAGCACGCCCGACGAGCGACTCGACTTTCTCGCTGGAACAGGCACGGGCTTTGGCTCGTCGGCCTTCGATTCTTCGTCCGAGTCGCCGCCAAACGAGTGGAAGCTCGAGTTTTTCGTCTCGCCATCGTCGACAATCGCAAAGTTCGGCGTGAACGTCGCGCGAGGTTCGGGGTCTGGTTTCTTTGCGTTCTTGCCCTTTGAGCGCGACGCTGGCGGCGTCGGTGGAGATGGAGCCATTATTGGAGACGATGAAGAATCCGATAAATCGTCATCATCCTGTTCAATAGCAGACACATTGATGGACGGAGGCGTTAAACGCCGCGCTGGAGTCGCTGGCTTGGCAATCGGCGACACTGTTGGCTCGACGACCTGCTTGTGCATGTCTTCCTCTTCTTCTTCTTCTTCTTCAAAATCTTCTTCGTCTTGGGTCGCTGGGATCTGCACCTCGAGCTTCTGCTGCACTGGGAAACGCTCAACCTTGGGCTTCGTTACTCGTGACGGGAAAGCGCTGTCTCGGTCGCCAATGTCCACGCCCTCGGGCGTCTGCATGACCGCGAGCAGCAGCGTTCGCGCGCCTTCCGAAAGCGCCTCCAGCTCGTCGAATGCATTGTCGTCGTCCATCTCATTGTCGTCCTGCGAGTAGTCCATGCCGTCGCCGCTCATCGACTGATTCCGGCGATCGCCGCCGACCGTCGTGCCGCGCAGGTTGTGACCGCAGGCGCCGCAGAAGCGTGAGCCCGTGAGCACGGCGTTACAGTTTGGACAGCGCTTCTTCTCGACCGTCGGCTCCTCGGCCACGGTGGTGAGCTTGCGCAGCGCGTTCATCCACTTGTTGCGCTCGCGGTCGTTGTCGGCGTACACGTAGTACGGCACCTGTTCGCTCGTCATGAACATGAACCCGAATGGCTCGCCATCCCACTTCTGCACGTCTTCGACCGCGACTTCCGCCAGCGGTTTCCCCTTCGCACTATTGGCAATGTCGTAGTCAGGGTAGTACGCGATGAGATTGCCGCGCAGGATGAAGTAACGTTTCTTCCAGCTCTTCCGCTTGTGGCCCTGCTTCGTGAGGTACCCAGCACACGAGACCGGCTCGGGCGCCGTCGCGTTCGAGCGCTTGACCGTCTGTATCCACTTCTGCTGTTCGCCCAGCGTGTCGGCGCTGGCATAAAAGACGTTCCCCGTCGACGTCTGGAACATGAGGCCGTTCGGCTCGCCCTCCCAGGGCGCGATGGACCGCACGTCCACCTCCGCTATGGCTGACTGGTTCTCGCGATACGCGCTCTGGTCGGCGTAGTGGCGCAGCGACGTGCCATTGAGCACGTAGTAGGCCATCCGCTGGCTCGGTACGAGGTGGCCGCGGCGCGTGAGGTACCCTTCGCAGCCCACTTCCTCGGGCTCGACGACAAATTCCTTGAGCGCGCGCAGCCACTTGGAACGTTCTGCCTCGGACGACGCGTACACGTAGTACGGCACCTGCTTGGTCGTGTAGAACATGAAGCCGTGCGCCTCGCCCGACCACGGTGCGACCTTGGCGACCGTGACGCTGCCGTAGCGTTTGCCCTTGTCCTCGCCGGAAAAGTACTCGAGCACGTTGCCGCGCAGCACAAAGTAGCGCGTCTTCCACGTCGTGAACACGTGGCCGCGCTTCGTGAGAAAGCCCTCGCACTTGATCTCAAGCGGCACGCCCTCGGGGATCGTGGCCGGTGACTCCTTCTCGCGACTCAGCATGAACGTCTCGCGGCTAAAGATGCTGCGGCGCGAACTGGATCGCCGGTGGCCCGGCCCGCTCGACGGGCCGTTGGTCGTCGTGATCGTACTGCTGCTGCTGCTGTTCTGGTTGTACGACGCCGTGAGATTCGATGAGCCTCCGCCCGTGGGCGTCGTCACAAAGGACATGGGGCCGAGCGAGTTGCCATGCTGCGCGTACGAGCCGCCCTGCGCGTCCATGGCCGCGAGACTCGGGTTGGACGACGGCCGCGCCATGCTGTTGGGTGCGGACTGCATGCCGTTGTTAAATCCTCCTCCTGGCGCCTGCGGCGGATACTGCGGCGGTGGCGGCGGGGGAGCGCGGGAGAAGAAGCTGCTGCCGCGCGACAAGCGGTTTGACTGCCGTTCCGTGTTGCTAGGCGTGCGCACCGCGGGCGGCGGCGCACCAAAGTCAAAGCTGGACGACGACGAGCGACGGATCGACTCGCGCAGCGCGTACGACGTGGGCGACGTGACCTGGATGTCGTCCTCCGCGAGCACCGCCGCGTCGTCGTCGTGGTTTCGAGGCAGATGCGAACTCATGGGCATAGCATAGACCACCTCGCTGGCTGGTTGCTGGTTGGTGCTGTGGGGGTTTTCAGGCGCTCGCTCGCCTTGTTAGTAGAGCTGGAAGAGTCAATCAATCAGAGAAAGCGACCTGATGCTCTGTCTGTCTGTCGCAGTCATAGAGAGAGAAAGAGACAGTCAGTACAATATTTGGACAATATAGAGGATCCACATTCGACACCAGACACATCGAGAGAGCGAGCGCGCACGCGAAGCTATACGAGGCGACTCTCGTAATATAGAGCGCTCATATAGACACACACACGCACGAATGTACCATACTATATATTCAGGGGAGAAGAACCAGAGGGAGCTTCTCCGCGATAACCCATTACGACGGAGGGGAAGACGACAGCAACAGCGTCATCTCCCCCCAAATGGCAGCTCATTCCCCCTTCACTTCTCGTCCCCCCATCATAATGCGCGTGTAGATGATATGCACCATGATCGCGACACGTGTTCACATACACACGGCGACCATGAAACGAATCGTCCCCAATGGAGCTCTTCGCGGACGTACCGTTGGTTGACAGACGCACTGAGAGGCGCGGGTGACGGTGGTGGTGCTTCTTCCCCTTCCGATTACGCGTGGCTGCTTGTTGGCTGCGGCGCTCGTTCCGTCGGTCGGTCGCTGGCGCGCACACGCGTGGCGAGAGGATCTGGTATCTGCGGTGCTGCTCGCGTTCGCTTGCTCGCTCGCCTGTCGACAACACACAGAAAGAAGCCAACGAGGTTTCCCCTTTTTCACTTGCGTTCATTATGGGCGAAAAGGGGGAGCCGAAAAAAGAAGAAGGAGAATACCGGTACTGTGGTCAGCATTGAAAAATGGCAGTATTATACCGGTAGTATTACCAGCATATGGAGCACACTACCGTGATACAGGTACTCACAAGTATATTACCGGTTTCTGTAAAACGCTAAGGTATGATACCGGGTCACATTTTTATCCGGATTCGTCCGGTTACAGGACTGCATGTCCGACACTTCGCAAAAAACTGTCTCGCCACAGTCGAGTTCACCACGAGTGTCCGCGATCGCGATGCCTCTTTCAGGATGCCAACAAACCGTTCACGCTCAAAAACAACGGTAGGCATTAAACCTCCAGAGCAGTGGTTCCTTAGGGCTCAATGCTGCGTGATCCACCAAGTGGGAGCTGAGCATTTGAGTGCGCTAATGAGCGGTGCTGTAGTGGAATGAACCTTTACAGTTACCAGTTGGTATTGACTCGAGCCAATTTTCAATTAACCTTGTGTTGTTAAAGGAAATAAAGACGCTGCAGTATGATAGATAATCTCAAGGCTACTTATCATATCTTGCTGCACGCGTACGAATCAAAACTGCACTTAACACTGAGCCTTGGATGGCGCAGGGGTCACTGGCTTCACCGTGGTAGGCGCTGGGGTCGATGGCTTCACAGTCGTCGGTGCTGGCGCCGGAGCCACTGGAGTCACTGGCTTGGCGGTAGTCGGTGCTGGCACTGGAGCTGGCACGACCGTCACGGCCTTGCCGAGCGCGCAAGCGAGACGCGGTGTGGTCTTGTTGGCGCACACGGCGTGCAGAATAATGTTCCACTGCGCCGTGTTCTCCCCAACAAGCGGGTAGTTAACGTCCGTCCAGTTGCCGACCACGGTCTTGTTGCCATCGAGCTTGAAGCCGCCGAACTTGCCCGATAGGTCACCTTTCTCGCACGAGAGCGGGTTGGCCGTGTAATTCGCTGGCGAGCACGCGTACGCTGGGATCTTTGGGATGCACTGCGCGGTCTCAGCGAACTCGGAGTTGGGGCCGCAGGCGTAGAGCGGGTCGTAGTGGTTGCTCGTGGCGGCCTTGGAGCAGCCGGCGAGCGCCTCGGAGCTCTTGGTCGAGTTCCACTTGACGTGGATGTGCCACTTGTACTCGACCGGGGCGCTCGAGCAGTTGGGCTCGAGCTTCTGGAGGCCGGCCAGGTCGAGCTTGGAGAAGTCCAAGTCGGCCGAGATCACGGCCTTGGAGCTGTTGGCCGACGCGTACTGGACCTTGACCGTGCCGTTGACGCCGGCGGCCGACGCCGAGTCGAACGTGTACAGGAACGTCTGGGCCGAGACGACGGCGGTGGACGACGCGAGGCCGGCGATCGCGAGCACCGCGAGGGACTTGCCAGTGAACATCTTTGAGCTTGGAGAGGGGAAAAGGTAAGAACGGGAGGGAGGTAACTTGGTCGAGAGGAGCCAAATTGGGGAATGAGAGAAGCGATGGAGACGAGAAGGCAGAGGCCGGACATGTCGCTAGGATTTTCATAAAGGCACCAGAAGGTTCCAGCCACAGTGGTTCCAGCCACAGTACTGTACTCGCTACAACACAGCAACAGCTTGTGGGGCCAGAAGGCACGCGCTCACCAGCAGCCAGCAATCATGCCGCTGAATCTTTCGAAGTCGCTGAACTCTATATCACCCTCAAGTTTGTCAAGAGAACCAGAATGTGCTGTAATAATGGGTGCGCATAATAAATAACGCTGAATTATTTATCAAGTGTATAAAGGATCATCCAGGGTACTAAATCAGCTTGTAATACTCTGTTAATCATAGTATTGCACTTCTTTATGTTAAATAAAAGGGTATTTAAGGGCGTTGGGTACAGCTTATATATCATGGATTTTTTTAACCTGACCATCATATGTCAAGTTCAAGCGGATGGCGCGAAGAGGCATGCGAAAATTTTGCTTTCAGATTTGTGCGGACGTCCTTTGCTCAATCCAGTCGCTTGGAGCTGAGCTACTTTGTTAGCAACACTATCAGTCCAGCAGTCTTATTGCTATAAGCAAACGCCTATGGCTGAGAGAATAAAAGTCTTGTTGTGACTTGCAGATATAAACTGAATCTCAGGTGCCTCATTTGTTTCATTTGTCTGTCTGGTTTCTGTTGATCACGCTATCCGACTGCTGAAAAATCAGAATCGAAAGTTTCATACAAAGTGCAAGCTGTCTGTCGACTTTATTTTATCCAATTTGCAGACAAAATCATTCCGCCAAGTTTGATTGGTAGAAAATATGCCAAGGTTCGCTTTCTGTGACAAAATGAAAGAGGCAACTTTCTGGGTGCACCCTCACAGTCCAACTGCTGTGAGCTGGTCACCGCCAGAACTTCAAGAGACCGCGCTTGGAGCTTATCTGGATAGAGTTGTCGTTCTCTCTCTCACTTTCGATTTCTCTCTCTCACATGCAACCATCGGTTGCTTTCTCCATGTGGCCGGCCACGCGCGCCAGGTGCTCGTGACGCCACCACCACCAGCAAGCACCTAGAGGCAGTCTCGCATTGAAGATGCATTTTTAAGGCGAACCTGGACTTTACGGCTTGGTCTGTCGCAGAAGTAGGTTGTGAGTCTGACGAATGGCTTTAAGTCCAAATAGGAATTGCCGTGCGAAAATTAGTCCGACCTGATGACGCTAAGATGCTCACGAGCGGTGCACAAGTGCGTTGATTGTCCTGAAGATCTTGCATTCTCCTCCTTATTGATGGAGTGCTTGTTGCTGATTGTGTAGCCATCTCCCACGGCAGGTAGCCATTTCATCGAAGCCAATAAGGCCTGTGTCTCATCCAAAGCTAAGAATGTCTGCCTGGAATCGCTAACTGCATCATCAGTGGATCGCGAGAGGTCATCATTCGCATTGCCAGGCTTCCCCTGCAGCACTTTTCGCTGCGCGTCACTCGAGCCGTTTTCACCTCAGTCGCCTCAAAAGAATGATGATATTTTGCGAAAGAGCAATTTTCAGCACCGCGAGTCAGCTACACTATCAGTGATATCAATTTCAAATTTGACGTCGAATACAAACAGCTCGACCACCTCTCAAAGCCAGATCTGCAGTCAGACTTCCCAATCATTGTGAGGAGCCCTCGTGGGGGAAAAAAATAATTGCAGGTCAAAGCTTCATATTTTTAAATTAAACATTGATGAGTGCAGTAAGGCATGTTTTGCCTTCTTGGTGGCGCAGGCTGGTGCTTTGATAGAATCCATCGAGCTCTCACTAAAACTGAGAGCGCTGGGTCGAGCTCCTGTGGCTGGGAATTGATTGCGACCGGATTGCAACCGACACCAAGGGTTTGTTTGAATACCATTGGTGGCGGGGCTTAAAGACCTGACGTGGAAATCGAATACCCAATATATTTCCATGCATCATCTGTATCATCGTCTCAGCATGAACTTGTGTTGTTCATGGTGAGGCGAAGTGCTCGCGCTCTGAGCCACACACGCGATGGGTTGCATGCTCATCAAAAATTCTCGAAATGGGTTCATGATTTATTTTGTCACCTTCACTATCAACTTCTGATATCTTCAGAAAACCTTCATACTTAGCATTTTAAGCTGCAATATGTTTAATATCGGGCTATTTAGAATTCAAATAAGCAAAGAACATATCCTTTTTAAATCATCTAGATCATCGAATCGACAACTAATATCTCGTTCCGATCTCATTTCCTCTAGCCAGCGATCTTGAAAAGCAATGGCCAACTGGAGAAAATCCAGCATGCTCAGCGATGCCATGCCTGCTTCCTCTCTCATTCCCCAATTCGCCTCCACCTTCTCTCAAGCATGTTCTCCACCAAGTCGCTCGCTGTGCTCCTGGTGGCCGCGCTCGCGTCGTCGACTGCTGTCTCGGCGCAGACCTTCGTCTACACGTTCGACCCGCACTCTGCTGCCGGTGTCAAGGGCCACGTCAAGGTCCAGTACGCGTCCCCAACCGGCACCAAGGCCGACGTGTCGGCCCACTTGGACTTTTCAAAGGTGGACGTGGCCGCGATCCAGAAGCTCGACGGCAACTGCACCGGCGGCGCACCCACGACGTACAAGTGGCACATCCACGTCAAGTGGAGCTCGCCCAAGAGCTCCGACTCGTTCGCCATGTGCTCCAAGGCCGCCACGAGCAACCAC
>JAASFY010001301.1:0-10340 GCA_023334035.1 Globisporangium okanoganense
GGAAGCAGAAGAAATGGTGAGGAACTGGATCTAGAGACAAGACTGCCGGAACCAAGCCTTTGTCACGATCAGATATCAGGAACACTGGAGGTGCCTCAAGGTTGCTCATCAAAAAGCGAAGGAAGAACTCCCAGTTGTCTTGGTTCTCGATAGCCACAATCGCAACTCCCACAATTTCGAGCTCGCTGTTTCCGTTCCGGAAGCAAGCGACAAGCAACGTTCCGCCGATGGAAGTCTTCAAGAATGTCCCGTCGATGCTCAAGCCACGGTTTGCGTAGTGAGAAAATGACTGAACGCCTTCTCTGTACAGTATCGCCAGTCGCACGAAAACTCCATCCGCCACATCACAGGTTGCCTTGTGTCCATTCTTGATCAGCTCATCGATGTATGACGGGAGACTGTGGTACTGGGTGTAATCCGTTCCGTACATCTCCACCACGAGTTTGTTGCAAGCATTCACGCAGTTGAGGTAGGTCGGACACAATCCCAACTCCTCGGCCTTTCGCTTGAAGAGTATCGGGGAAGTCTTGCGCCCGTGACTCAAGAAGAATTCGCGGAGGTCGATATGCTTCACGAGGTATTTTGCTGTACAAAATCTTCGGCTTCCTCCTATCGTCAGATCTGGCGGGCAGGAGTGGGGTATCAACTTGGACGGACGCTTGAAGGTCGCCTTGAAGGCAAACTGGGCGACAAAACCGCATGTCTCCACCGCGCAGACGACTTTGTACTGGCGCTTGTCGCTTGCTACCACTTTGAAGTTCCGCATTGCTCTCGCGTGGTAGTCTTGAACAGCATCAATAATGTCTTGTTTGCAGCGATATTCACGCAAGCGCAGGTCTTCAATATCAGGAGCACGAGCCGGATCGTCGTTGTTATTGCTGTCACTTGATTGATCGGAATTTGATCGAACGGTGTCCATTTTGGAAGTGAGAGGTCAGTAGAAGATGAAGAGCTTCCTTTTCAGCACGGTTTGTATCCTTGGTTGGGATCATACATAGCATTGGCTGCAGCCATCTTCATTATTTAGAGAATTTTCCCAAACGCAGACAGTCGTGAGAAAATTATTCATAAGGCACTGTGTTGTGCACCCTCTACGATAGCGTCGACGCACTGCATGTGGAACTTTCTCACTATTTGGAGAATATTCTCAAACGACCATTGGCTACGAAAAAAGGTCTTCAGCGCAGTGTGCTGCTCCCCCGTGTAGTCTGTGTATAGGATATAAAGGAGCTCCTATGATGGTAAAGGGTGCTTATGCGCGCTTTGTGAGTAGCTGGCTTAGTCACATACAAGTCAAGGCAACAGAATCCTCTGGAACGAAGCTCTTTTTCAAAGCTCTTTCTCTTCATGTGTTATTTCTTCGCAGTAACTTTCATTATTCTTTCCATTCCTTCCCGTTTTATAGTGTACGGTGTATTTTACATGTCTTTCTGTATAATACCAGATTATATTACAAAAGGCGTAGAATTTATATTTAAAGATTGAAAAGGCGCAGATGTTATATTTCCCCTTTTTTTAATTTTGTTGGCATGGTACACTTCGCAAAAGTGTGCCGAGCGAGCAAGACCAAGCTAATAAATATGTGGACAAAAAATGGGTGACGCCCAATCGAGTAGCCTTGCGTTCTGATTCCGCCAATTGTCTCTCTATTGCGAGCAAAGGCTCGCGCACGTGCTGGCCAAACTCATCTCATCACTGGTGAACAACCAACCCAGCAGTCGAGACAACCAATCAATCGAGAATGGACGCGGTCGGTGCCTGTGACTCCGACGTGTGCTGCTGCTCATGCGACGTCGACGTGTACGAATGCGAGTGCGACTTTGAGTGCTGCGATGGCGCCTGTGGGGAGCTCTGCGAGGTCTGCGGGCTAGAAGAAGGCATCGAGACCATCTGCTGCGGCTTCCTGCTCTGCGCAGACTCGAAAGCGGCGCCCAGTGGCAACGAAAAGGGTGACAAGCGCGCTGAAGCAACGGCGAAGGCTATATCGGAAGCACCTCTGATGACAGTCAAGCCAGTCAGAGTTGAGCTCTTGGGGATATCGAACCCTCAGTCAAAGCCAGAACTTCAAGAGCCCCAGCTTACATCAGTATAAGACCAGACCAGGGACTCGTGTTGAATGCACTTGACGATAAATATTCTGAGCTCTTCAGCTGGTGCTGGAACTCTTAGTAATAACTGTAAATGAACCTTAACCACTGGCCTTGAACTCGTTCCAGGCGCAGAAATTCCAGTCCTTGTCTTCCGTTTTCGCGACGGAGGACGCCCCGAAGAGCATCATCTGCATCCAAGTTGCAGTGGCTCATGAGCTCAAGTCTAATAAAAGCCAAGCCCCATGGAGATAAATTGACAGCTTGACATACCTCGTACTTGGCGAGCTGGAGTCGGAATGCCTGGTTGGGCTGCATGTTTCGGCGCTTCCGCCGCACGAGGTTGTACGCGTCCAGCAGCCGCATCCGCTTGTCGATCATCAGGTACGCGATCAGAAGCGCTGGCGAGCGAGACACGCCTGTAGAACAACCACTGTCAGCAGTCTTAGCAATGCGATATGCATGGCTCCAGGGTCAATACCTGAGATGCAGTGGATCAGCACTCGTCCACTGAGGACCTCGACGCGCTTGAGGAACTGGGCGACCGTCTGAAAATGCGGGATCAGCTCCTCGCTCGTCGAGTCGTGCAGGTTGAGCTTAATGTACACGAACTCGCCCTCGAAGCTGTTATTCACCTGCTTGGCGCAGTTGCAGATGTGCGTGATGCCGGCCTCGTAGAGCTGCTCGCGACTGGAGGCGTCTTCGCGACTGCCGAGCAGGATATGCCCCAAGATCACGCTTGGCCCCTGGGGTGTCCATGGCGACCCAAGAAGCGAGTTGATCAGAGCTGCGACGCGTTTCTGGATGGACTTTTCCCGCTGGTGAGCTTCGCGTATTCGCCACTGTGTAAAGGCACACAAGCTGTGAGGAGAAAGTTACCAAGTCCTGAAATGACCCTTCGACATGTGCACCTGGGCCCCCATGACCGTGTCTTCTTCGTCGGGGTTGCGCTTCGAGTACTCGACGAGCGAGTTGTGGCGGACGTGCTCGTCGCGCTGCAGGTCGTGGCGCCGGCCGTATTTCTTCGCCGCCGCGTAGAGCTTGAGCGACTGGTCCTTGCTGGAGCTGCGCTTCATCTGTGGTGACTCAAAGACGAGCAAAGAGGCAAAGATAAGAGAGTGTAGTGAGCAATCGAAACTGCACAGGGGCGAGCGCGTGTGAGTCTATTTTCTCCTTCAAGCATGCCTCCTCATGAGATGTTGACTCAAGGTTGGATTTCGGATTGTTCTGCTCTGGTTTTTGCGTCTCATGATTGTACCTAACCAGTGATTTTTTGCAGCAAAAAATGCCAGAAGCAGCAGTAAGTGCGGATTGGCGTCGACCAATAATGCCGATCCGCACTCACTGTTTTCGTCGATAATTCATGGCAAAAATAATTGTCTACAATCGTCGAAAATTTGGTCTGATTCGAATGATCTGAGAACCCTCTTTATGACGTCAAAGAGGCTCGACTCATTTCCCGTTTCACTTGGTTTCACTATGTATAACCGCCCCATATTCCCTCTCATAACGCATGAAAACACTCATCAAAAAGCATTTCACTGTTCCATTCGATGCTCATCAATCACACTCTCATTGCAGAATTCGTCGCCGAGCTCACACGCCCAAGCACTGCTACCAATCAAGATGCTCCGACGCGCTCTGTTCATCGCCGCTACGGCCGCTGCGCTCCTTATAAGCAGCCCAACGGAGGCGCACAAGCACACGTCGCTGCACAAGCTGCGCGAGTTCCGCGGCCAGAGCTACCACGTGCATGCGGACCCCGAGGGGCTGACGGAAGTGCAGGCGCCCGTGCAGGAGAAGTACTACGAGAGTGCGCTGCTGGACCACTTTGCGCCGCTCTCGGAGCGCACGTTCTGGAAGCAGCGGTACTTTGTGAACGAGGAGTTCTGGGCCGGACGCGGCTACCCGGTGTTCGTGTCGATCGGCGGCGAGGGGCCCGTGGGCCCACGCGCGCTCACGAACCGCACGTTCATCAACGCCATGGCCAAGAAGCACCGCGCGCTCCTCGTCGCGGTTGAGCACCGGTACTACGGCAAGTCGTTCCCGACGGCGGACATGAGTCTGCCCAACCTGCGCTTTCTCTCGAGCGAGCAGGCGCTGGCCGACCTCGCGCGCTTCCACGCGTTCCTGAGCCGCGAGTACGGCCTAGATGGCGACGCCAAGTGGATCGGCTTTGGCGGCAGCTACCCGGGCAACCTTGCCGCGTGGCTCAAGCTCAAGTACCCGGCGCTCTTCGTCGGCACGATCGCGAGCTCGGCGCCCGTGCTCGCGAAGACCGACTTTTCGGAATACATGGAGGTCGTCGGCGACGGCCTACGGTACTTTGGCGGTGGCGAGTGCTACCACGCGGTGGAGAAGTCCATCGTGGCGCTGCGCAAGCTTATGGACGGCGGCGCCGAGGGCCGCAAGCAGATCGACGAGCTCTTTGCACCGTGCTATCCGATGACGAACGAGTTTGACGACTCGGTCTTCGAAGGCGCCATCATGGGCGCGTTCCAAGATATTGCGCAGTACAACACGCTGACCCCAGGCTCGCTCACGCTCACGGACGTCTGTGCACACTTTACCGACCCCACCACCGCCAGTTCACAACTCAAGACACTCGCGTCGTTCCTCAAGAAGACGCTCGCGGGCGACAAGACGTGTTTGGACTCGAAGTTCGAGGGCGAGAAGAACGCGACGGTCGACGTCCTTCGTGAGTCAAAGTTCGACGGCGCGAGTAGCTCGCGCCAGTGGTTCTACCAGACGTGCAACGAATTCGGGTACTTCCAGACGACCACGAGCGCTAGATCGCCCTTCCACGCGCTCAAGAGCGTCACGGAGCAGAACGTGGGCGCCGAGATTTGCAAGCGCGTGTTCAAGATCGACGTGTCGCCGGACGTCGAGAGTACCAACGTGGACTACGGCGCACTGGCGATCACGGTCGAAAACGTCACGTTCCCCAGCGGCACGATCGACCCGTGGCACGCGCTCGCGGTGCAGAACGCCACGGCGCTCCACTCGCAGACCGCCACGTCCGTATTCATCGAAGGCACGGCCCACTGCGCAGACATGTACTACCCGAGCGAGTCGGACGCGCCGGCGCTCCAGTGGGCGCACGCCAAGATCGCCCAATCGATCGACCGCTACTTGGGCAAGAGCGCGTCTCAGGAGACGGCCCAAGTTGCTGTCGAGTAAGCACTCGGAAAGGTTCTTTGAGTGCCTTGTTTGTGTGATGGTCTTTCAGTTTTGATTCGCGAACATGAAAATAAGTTTTTTTCAAGAGGTCATTAAATCGAATGCGACCTTAACAAGCAAGTCGAGAGACCTTCGTTCTGCACTCTCAACGGCTGGTGATGGTCGCCTGAAGCCAATCGAAGTAGTCAATGGCTGTGAGGGGTCGCGCTCAAGAGTTCACATGAGATAATGAGCTCTTCACCTTTGCTGGAAAACCCTCTGGACATCCCGTCCGCGCCGTCGCGCACGCCCGTGGAGCCGCTCGAGGACGTCCGCGAGACTGCCGCCGCACGCACGATCCAGCGGCTGTTCCGGTGCCGCAACGCGCGCAAGCACCTGCACGCGCTGCTCGCGACGGTCTTTGAGAAGTTCTATGACGACGACTCGGGCCTCTTCTACTACCACAACCGACGCACGGGTGAGACGACGTGGGAGAAGCCCAAGGTGCTCAGGTCGCACGAGGACATCGCGCTATCGTCCATCTACAATGCGTCTCAAGAGACTGACAAGAACAATCCTACAACTGGTGGCGCAGGGTCTTCAGTTGAGAACGACGGCACCAAGCTGCTCGACGTGGAGACCGACGGCCAACCAGAGAGCCACGGTGAAGATGAAGGCGATGGTGAGGCTGACAACGACGCTCTGGGCTTCACTGCCCAAGAGCGCGCGCTCGTGCAGCAACAGTTCGACCACTACGACACGGACCAGAGCGGCTCGATCAGCGCCAAGGAGCTGCTCAAGCTGCTCTCGTCGCTCGGCGAGCAGCTCACTTTGCAGAACGTGGTGGCCATGATCAAAGAGGTGGACAAGAACGCGAATGGCGAGGTCGAGTTTGAAGAGTTCCTCCTGATCCTCAAGAAGCAAAAGACCAAGAACCAGTACACTGCGTCGCTCGAGCTCGCGATCCTCTTTGGTCCCAAGGAGCTCGCGAACCTCAAACGGCAGTTCATCAAGCTCGACTTGGACGCCAGCGGCTTCATCGACGAGCACGAGATCCAGATGCTGATCAAGAAGCTTGGCAAGAAGGTGGGCGAGTACGACCTCCAGGCCATGCTGCGCGAGGTTGACGAAGACGACAGCGGCTCGATCGGCTTCAATGAGTTCCTCAAGATCATCGCCAGTATGATGAAGGACGCAGACGGGCTCAAGCGCTCGGCCTTCGCGTCGCTGCTGGACCTGGGCATCGCGCAGGGCCTGCTCACGGAGCTGGGCGACGTCATGAAGCTCTCGCAGGCCAAGCTCTACGAGTGGTGGAACGCCGACATGGTCGCCGAGCACAAGCGGCTCGAGGCCAAGCGCGAAAGGCGGCGCAGGCAGGAAGAGGAGCGCCGACGGCAGCTCGAGAAGGATCAGGAGGTCTACCGGGCACGCCAGGCCCAGCTGGACGCCGTTGAGGCCGCACGACGAGCCAAGATCGACGGCCTGGTGCATGAGGTGCTCTTCGCTGGGGATGGGCTCACCTTCCCCAACGTCGGCCAGTACGCGCGCGTGCACTACGTAGGCATGTTTGAGAAGAACGGCGAGGTCTTCGAGTCCACGCGGAAGCGCGGCGGCGCGCTCGAGTTCTGCGTGGGCGTGGGCCACATCATCAAAGGCTTCGACCTCGTGCTGCAGCGCATGAGCGTGGGCGAGACCGCCAAGGTCACACTGGCGCCCATGCTCGCGTACGGCGTCAAGGGCCGGCTGCCCAAGATCCCGCCCAACACGACGCTCGTGTTCAAGATCGAGCTCATCAGCATCAAGGAGAAGCTCAACTTCGCGCGAGACTTTGACGATGGGGACTAGGAGTGTGGGTAGGAAATAGTAAATGGCAAGCGGGGGTTTCCCCACAGTGTCGAACGCCGCAAAGAAGGACTTCGCAGGCGATCAGTGCAACAGTTAGCGTCCGTTTTGGGGGCGTGACGCCGCAGCTTTCCTCGATGGAAAAACTGATCAAGCAAGCTGCTATCTATAGAGCCTGAACCAGGCGTGAACTCGCTAGCCAATTCGCGCTCTCTAAACTCACCGCCCAGAGCCAACAATGCGGCTTTTGCGCACAGGACGCGAGGTACTATTAAAAGAGTAGGACTGCGTCACGTCCTATGCGCAAAAGCCAAGTAGTTTAGCTATTCATACATGAGGATGAGAAGAAACGAGCCCTCTTCCTAAGTCGAGCTACCAGCGACGTCAGTGAGTCTTCCTCCCTCCCTCTCACTTTCTGATTTGGGGCTTCGGTGTTCGCTCCAAGTCCACCACTTGACCGCTTTCGTGACTAAATCTTCAGCATGGCGGTGGTGGTTGTGAGCCGCCTCACGACGCCAGGAGGCCAGCAGAACGACTCTGCGAGGCTGATCCACCTCGCGCTCTTCTTCACCACGGTCGCCGGCTGCCTCCTCTGGACGCTCTGGCTCATCGTGCTCACCGTGGACCCAAAGGACACGATCAACCGGATCATGAGCACGGAGTCCTACGACGACGGCTCGTTCTGGCTGCTGACTGACCCCGCACTGTCGCTCGTGCTCTTTGGCGTCCTGGGCCTCGTGCTCGTGGCTGGCGGGTACGTCTACCTGTTGGTTAAGATCGCCCGAGTGAGGAAATTGTCCTCCGTGCAAGTGATTCCGAGTGCGGGGACGAGCTCCCGAGTCGAGTCGATGGCGCGAAAAGTGAGTTCCTTCCAAGCTACACTGCACGCCTCGGTGGCTAGCGCCGCTGCTGACCCGTCCCGGAGCTTTGTGGTCAAGAGCGCGGCCAAGATGACGACCGAGATGCTGACTTCAACAGACAGCTCCGCCCGCAAGAAAGCCGTACGTGAGCTTTTCGATTATCCCCCCTCCTCCCTCATGGCAGCTGGAAGCTAACCAATTTCACTCGATCATATGATGTCTGTGATTTGAAACCTTCTCTAGCATGTCCTCACCAAATTGGTGGACCTCACGATCCAGATCGTGCTGCTCAACCAAATCCTGGAGGCCGGGTACCCGCTCGCGCTTGTCGTGGCCTTGACGATTATGGTCTGCGTGCACTCGCTCGCCTGCGCTGCGATGATCCTGCACCGTCCACAGTCGCAGCGCGCGCTCCGTGAGGTGATTGTCGAGACGATGTACGTTTAGCTCACGCCCACGGAGTCTCACCGTGGATTCGAAGCTAACTACTCGCAAAACTCTGTTTATGATACGACACGACAGCTTTGACTTTTTGGCGGCCGTGGGCTTCCCCATGCTCGTGGTCTCCTACTGCCTCTCGACGTTCCACTTTGACCGCGCCAAGTTCGCCATCAGCGTCGCAGTCTTCCCAGAAGGCCGCTTTGAGCGCCAGGCGCGGCTTTTCGCCGACCCCGTGCAGATGGACGTGATCGACAAGAGCCTCAACTCGCTGCGCATCCGCACGGTCGTTGGCTTCTTCACGCGCGTGGGGACAAACCTCGCACTGTTCTACCAGTGCCGCCGCCTATTGGCGTTCGTGCAGCAGAAGCGGCAGCCAGCTTCGGGCAAAGCCAACAAGCCTGGGAGTCTATACCCGACGCGCCACCCCGTGGGACTCGTCTTTCTCGCGATCCCAGTCTTCGTCTGTGTGTTCGTGTACATGAGCAGCTCCACGGCGACGACGGCGTGCTCTGTTCATCCAGAGTGCGTCGTCTTTGCGCGGCGCTGGACGACATTGCGAGAGGGCGATGCCGCACAGTGTCCCTGCCTCACGCTCATCGCTGCCGACGAGGCCCCCGCGACGTTTCGAGAGTGGATCAGTCCGCTCAACATGACGGAGAAAGTGGGCCAGCTGGCAGCCACTGGCGATCTGCAGATTATCAAACTGGTCAATCGGCAGCTGCCAATTTTTCCTGAGGAGCTCCGGCGTTGTAAAAACCTGAAGCACCTGTACGTTGGCTGGCCTCCAGGCTTTCTCTCGATCATTGCCTGTCACTCACTGGACGCTGACCATCACTCATTGTGTGGTGTGCCTAGGTCGCTGCAGTACACCAACACGGAGGCGCTCCCGGCCTGGACGAAGGAGTTCACGAAGCTCGAATACCTGTACGTATCTGAAAGCCTAGCCATGCCTGCACGCTCGGTCCGATACATACAGTAGTCGCTGACTCACGACGGCCCTCTTCTCCATAGGCTTATTGAGGGCAAGTTTATGGTTTCGACTCTGCGTTCTCTTCCCGACGACATTTTCAACGACATGCACTCGCTGGCGTTCATCCATCTGGGCGTGCACCCAGCTTTGCCACGACTACCTTCACTCCGTGGCCTCAAAAGTCTGCAGACGCTCTCACTGGCGCTACTCTTTGCCATCGAAGAGCTGCCGGACTTCGAGGACCTCGCGAATCTTCGAGTCATCGTCTTTGCGCTCATGGTCTCGCTCGAGAGCATGCCGGACATGGCGCCGCTCACCAGCCTCGAGTCCTTCACCGCGCTCGCGAGAGGCACGATGTGCTGCAACGGCTTTCGCGACAACCACTGCGACCTGAGCAACACGTTCTGCCAGCCGATGGGCATGGCATTCGGCCGCCCACCAGCCACGTGCCTGTCAGTGAACCGCACGAGCCAGATCGCGACCGAGGAGACTCGACAGGTTTTCAAGCGGTTCGCCCCCTCGGTCTGCGCGGTGTACCCAGAGGTCCCCAATACGAGCGACGACCCGCCCACGCCCGACCTCATGGCCAAGTGCAATGGGACCATGTACCGCCAGTGCGAGCTCCCGGGTAGCAACCGCACGGCCATGTGCTACAACGCGCGCATGATGCCCATCTCGTGCAACGGCAACATTCTGCCCATGGCCATGCGCAGGAAGCAGATCCAAGAAGGCGTGGGCGACCCGTGCGACCCACAAGTTGAGGCCTGGCTCGGCTGCACGGGCTGAGCCCTGAACTCCTCGGCACGTTCATTATACTTGAATAGAGGCCAAAGTTAATAATATATTAAACCCTGTTTCAGATAATAAGTCACTTGAAAAATCAAAAATCAGGATGCAATTTTGAAAGCTCGTTTTTGACGTCACTTATGAAGAATTCGTGCCGCGCGATGGTTGGTTAAAAAGACGAATTTCTGCGCTTCC
>JAASFY010001302.1:0-10323 GCA_023334035.1 Globisporangium okanoganense
ATACGAAAACGTCTGATATTTTTGCGCGTGCTTCACGCTGATTGGTAGTATGTTTGAGCGAGTAAATCACCGTAATTAGAGACTCCGCGGAAAAACGAATCTCCTCGTTATTTCCAATTTTGATTTTTTGCATTTTTGTGATCACTGCGGGTAAATAATGTTGGGTGCTGCAAAACAGCCCCTACAGCGCTCGTGTTATCTTCTTCATGCGTCGCGTTAATGCAAGTACAACCGCGTTGATATGCAGCTCTTGTTAAGAGCTTTCCAGAGCAACAATCCGCACTGGCAAATAAGCAATAGACATGTCGCTACGCCATTATCAAAAAAATGGCAACAAGTTATGGGACGGAGGTAGTATCTTCAAAGTCGAGTTGTTTTGTTATTATTGTCCAAAAACTGTGCTTTTTTCCAGAACCTCAGGATTTACATAGTGTGGTTGCGGACATATCTTGGAAAACGTATTTATGGTTTTAACCAATATTCTCGGACAAGAAAGTATACAAATCAAGTCAATAGTGTCCGAGAATATTGTTGGATATATCCTATTCTGTCTGATATATCCAACAATATTCTCGGACACTGGCACTGGCACTAACACGTGTGTTGTCTCTCTCTTTATGGTCCTAGCTACTGCAACCGCATGAAGGACGAGAACGTGACCAAGGCGATCCTGTGGTCTAAGAGGGCATCACGCCGTTTGCGCGCCAGGCGCTGAACAAGATGGCGCTGCGCTACAAGATCGAGCATTTCAAGGAGACGGAACTGCTCGTGGACATCACAGAGCACACGCTCGTGCCGCGTGCTCAACCGCGACGAGAAGACCGCGCTGCTCAAGCGCTACCGCATCAAGGACTCCTAGCTGCCGCGCATGCAGGTCACGGACCCATCGCGCGCTACTACGGCATTACGCGCGGCCAGGTTGTCAAGATCATCCGCCCAGTGAGACCGTAAACCAAATGGACTCTCAACATTTTAATCAGAACTCAATCAGAAGCATCGCAAGCTGAGCTGGGGATGAACATACTGCTTGGTATTAATATAGCCTTCCAATGCAATGCGTCAATCGCAGTCCTCTTATAGCCCGTCGCACTGCAGCCAGGAGCACACAAGCAATCTAACCGCACTCTCTCTATCAGGCTCAGTCGTAGAATGCGCTGCAGACTCACGGCCCAATGAGCCGTTCCCACGCATCCTCCAGAGCTCCAAGGCGTGCGTCTGTGGAGAGCATCGAGCAGTTCCAGTTCCGAGATGCGCCTTCACGAGTGAGCTCGACCACTTCACCACCACCGCCTGCGTATACGCGCCTGTACGCGCAGGGCGTGGACCTGTTGGAGCACAAGGACAGCGTCTTCCGGCAGTTCGGACTGCACAAGTCCGCCTTCAAGGAGCAGGCTTCCGCTGGTGGCTCTAGCATCAGTCCAAGAGCTTCACTCGCTGCAGCAGCGCAGCTCCAGCGAACAGCCACGTCTCACCAGATCCTCCAGGCTCCAGCAGCAACATCTGCAGCCATCCACCGCCATTCAAAGCAGCTGCAGGCAAAAGAGCGATGCTCTAGCGCGTCGTACGTGTCTGGCCGCCGCGTGGCGCCCACGGGGGCGGCGATGGCGCCGACGTTCTCGTTCCGGTCCACGATGGAGAGCCGCATGCTCGTGTCGCCAAAGGCCGCCAACCTCCCGAGTCGGAGGAATAGAGCAACATCATCACTGTACGCAGCCTCGATGAAACCAGGTGCGACCAGCTTCAGCTTCAACTCCCAGCGACAAAGCAACAACAACAGCAGCAGCGGTGGGAATCCCAGAGCCAGTCCCATGAAGAATGTTAGTCACAGAGCAGCTCCAGCCAAGAGGCCAATGAACTCAGATCAAGTAGCCACGAATTTCGGCTCAAATCAAGGACAGCAGCGCTCAGGCTTGAATAGTAAAGCAGTGAACAAGCGCTGTAGTTTCCAGGCTCCGCACGCTGGCAACCAGCAGCATCAACCACAACAGCAGCAGCAGCAGTTCCTCAAGGCTGGCTCCAGACGAGACTCGATGACTCCCAGCAAGCGACCGTCCGTGCGTATGGGTGTCCCGACCATGAGCTCCGCGAGCGAGAACCCGCCCGTGCTCATCCAGGTCTCGCGCCGGACATCGTCGCCGATCATCACGCCCAGCGTGGCGGAGTTCGGCATGCGCAAGCGCCCGAGTGTCTCGCCGATCCCAACGCTGCAGCCTGGCACCGAGAGCTACGCGCCGCAGCCGCGAGTGTCCATCTTGATGCGACGAGACAGCAAGATGGACCGACTCGTGGAGCAGATCTCGGTGCTTAAGGCAACGCTGGGGCTCTCGGACGAAGATCTCCAGTGGAAGGTCGAGAGCACCAAGGGGAACGCGTTCCTGGCCGCCGAAAGACACTTGAACGAAGGTGAGGAGCGCTACGACCGTCTCGAGTACGAGGTGCAGCTGCTGTCGCAGACGCCCTGCGAGGAAGTGAGCTCGTCGCTCGTCAAGCAGGTGCGCGCGCTCATGCAGCAGTCGCAGGCCATCTCGGACAGCAAACCCAAGCTCGCAGCCTGTCAGAACGATATCACGCGGCTCAAGAAGGAGCTGCTGGACGCGCGCATCGCAGTCGAGCTCGACATCGCCAAGGCCAGTCCTAGTAATAACCCTGAGGCCGACCAGCAGCCAGCAGTAGTCTCAGTAGACCCAACGTCTGCGATCCTTCAGCAGCTCGAGGACGCGAAAGCCCAGATCCTGCAGATCCAGGAGCAGCTCAACGACGACATCTCAACGCTCAACGACATGCTCTTGGCGCTCAGCAGCGAGACCGACAGGCTCGCCAAGACCTGTGCCGAGTTCAAGTTCATGTCCCCCGAGGTGGCCGACGTGAGCAACCAGCTCATCACGATCCTCAGGCGCATCCCCGAGTGCTCGGGGGACAAGTTGCTGATACAGTGCGAACAGGCGATCGCCACGGCGCAGAAGCTGCGCGGCTCGCGGCTGCGCGACCTCAAGAAGAAAGAGACCGACTTGGCCAAGACCATGAAGGACATTGAGGTCTGGAAGGCGCGGCGCGACCAGGCGAAAGAGTTTCCGTTCGAACTCGCCAAACGCGAACACCAATGGAAGGTGGACAATGTGGAGGACAACTCGAAATCGTTGAAGCTGCTGCGCGGCTATGTCGCACAGGATGTCCAACAGCTCAATGTGGACGCGATCATCGCGCGCGCACAGAGTTCGGGCGTGCTCTTTACGTACGACCTGGCTATCTATGTCAAGCAGAACCGGTTCCTTCACTGGCTCGTGACGCACGAGAGCGACGTGGCGCGCGACAACTTCCTCGCAATCGAGTGCGCCGCCTGGTTCCTCAACTTTGTCGCCTACGACATCCACGAGCTGCGCGCGTTCAGCGCCATCTTCCCACAAATTGGCTTTGACTTTGACAAGGACGGCAAGAAGGCTGACTGGAAGCTGCAGTTCATGGACCACGTCTACGCGCTCGTGAAGCAGCAGAAGGGCGAGAAGGTCAAGGCCGGATGGGACCCTGTGCGTCGCGCTAGAGGTGAGGTGAAGCTCAAGCCGCTGAGCGACAAGCAGCTGCTTAACGCTGTCTACAGGTACCCGAGCGAGGCGGAGATCAAGACACGCATCGACAAGTTTGAGCTCCAGCGCAAGCGCATGGACTTGAAGAGAGACAAGCACCAGAGTCTCGAGAACGAGCTCATCCCGGCAGCCAAGGCCGAGTACCTCGCGATCGCTGAGGACGCACGCTCCGAGGAGCTCCAGCGGTCTTTCGGCAAGGCAACGCTCATCAAGATGCGCGACGACGCCAAGCAGAACTTCCAGACGCTTTCAAAGACACGCGACCTGCTAAAATCCGAGATCGAGCACTCGGAGAAGCAGTGGCGCGCGCTCTGCCCCACCTACGAGCAGTTCCTCGACGAGGCCGCAAAGATCCGCGCACTTGATCCTCAGACTCGCGAGGCCCGCATTCGAGGCCCGTTCCCACAGGTGATTGAGCTCAAGCCTCGAGAAAGAGCTGCGTTCAAGAAGCTCTCGGTCGAAGAAGAAGCCCAGGCGCGGCGGCTTGAGCTGGATAATGCGATTGCGAGTCGGGGTAAAGAGATCAGCGATGCGGCCGAGTCTCAGGCTCAAGTTGCTGCTGATGGGACTGCTACTGGGGAAGGACCTGGAGTGACTCAAGCTGGAGATGGGGCTATCGGTGGCTCTATAGAGACTGGTACTCCAGACTCTCAGCCTGGCTCAGACTCAGCTGGTACCGGTCAACAAGACGACAGTGGCACTGCTCCGCCCCAGCAGAGAGGCTCATTTCGGCGCGTCAAGTCGCTCCAGGTGTCGAGCGAAGTGCTCAAGTTTCTCCAGCAGGACTTTTGCAACTCGGGCCGCGTCAGCAAACTTGCCGCTGGGGTTCCAAACGGCGGTGGCGCTGCTTCAAAAACACCTACTGCGGCGCTGCATGCAGTGACGGCGGCTGTCAAGATCAAGCGCTTTGCGTCTGAGCAGAGCATCGATCTGCGCAGTCTTTCTGAGGATAGTAGCAGTTGTGTTGGAACGCCACTGAGTGCATGGAAGCCTGTGGTTCCAGCGGCCCCAGTTCGACCAAAGTCCAAGGCGCTCCTGTTGTTACTCGAGAAGGAACAATCCCAGGCTGCTGCTGCTGGTGCTGATGATGCTGGTGCTGGAGACATTGGGAGACCGCCGTCGCCAGTCAAGATGAACATGTTTAGCGAACTGCAGAGCCGCTTCAAGAAGAAGCCTAGCGACTTGGAACAATCGAAGGAGTTGGACGAGAAGTCGGACCTGTCGGTGCTTAAACCACCAGCCAAGAAGCCAGCAGCGATGAGCTTCCTGGACGAGCTCAAGAGCAAGGCGACGCGAAAGAAGACACCCGTCAGCCCATCAGAGGCGTCTTCATCACCATCACCACCACTGACTGAAGCCTTATACGCAGCTGATGTGCCCAGAACGAGCGCATCAAGGCCGCCACCTGCACCAAAGTCCTTCCTGGACGAACTGCGCGCCAGATCAAGGTCGGTCGACTCGTAACAACAGCAGCAGCTGCTGTAGTGATAGAAACCCTATCAAACAACATGAAAAAAGGCTTCCTATCGTCACCACAGTCGCTCCCTCTATTGATATCTAAGGTTTCTTTTGCTGCTGCTGCTGCTTGTACTGTTGGATGCGCGCCATCGTTTTCTCGTGCAGCGATTGCTGGATCTCACGCACGTCGTCAGTGCGACTGGAAAGCGCTTTCGCCAGCTCCTGTTGCTTTCTGAGACGATACGCACTCAGCTCTTCACTGGAGGACGAAGAGGACACGTTGGCGTCCGCAGAACGTCCACCTTGGTTAGACGCTTGCTGTTGGACACTCTGTGTCTCGACCAGCAGCACCACGTTGCCGCTGTCATCGACGCGAACGTCCAGCGAGGGCAGACTCTAGTGAGACACACAGGCAGGAAGGTTAGAGCCCGATGTACTGTAACACTCCATCGATAGTAAAATTCAATCCTCACGGGGATGGTCTTGCGCTGCTGAGCTGCTCGCGAGCCCGTCGGCCCCTGCAGGCAGATGCCCGTCACTATGTGGACATAAGAAGGTTACCAACTGTACTACGTAGAGATCAATAGCAGCAATAGTATAAGAACAAACAAACGTACGCGGGTCGAAGAACGCGCCGTGCGCCTTGCACTGCAAAAAGCCGTCGCAGAAGAAGTCGCTGTCGTCCAGGTCGAGCTCCAGGCGCGCGTGTGGGCAGCTGTTGACGAACGCCCGTGGGTTTCCAGTCTCCTCACACAGGAACACGAAGCCCGTCGCCAGCGCCTGTGGGCTTTTACGTGCAGCTCGTACGGGTGGCTCAACTGGGATTTGGAGCTCGCGCTCAGTGCGTTGCGAGTCCGCTCGCAGCGGGAACTTGAGCGCTCTACCTGGCCCCAGCGCCTGCAGCTCCGCCACTGAACAGAGCACTCGTGGTGAAGAAGCGGTGGATGCGCGACGCAGCCCAAGGCGAGGACTAGTGATAGCAGCGAGCGCGTGTGGAACTCTCCATGCGCTCGCCATTGCTCTTTTTGGGATTTTGAGCATCAAAATGCCGAGTGCTGAAAACCTCACACAAAAACTGCATTTTGCAATGGACATCATTATGTAACAGCAAAAGTGCAAGAGGACGCTTTTGTCTACTGAAAACTGGAGAACAAGTGAGCCAAGGAGGTCGTGAAGCAGTCATATGAGGTGAAGTTTTTCTGGTATAAGTTAGGTTTTAGTGGAGAACTGGTGCTGGCAACGGTCTCTTGAGAGGTCACCAAGGCTTCGATTAACTGTGCGGCGCCGCGCCTTTGACGTAGAAGACTGGCGCGGGCACTGGTTCGTGCAGCGAGAACTGCTTGGCGCACTGGAAGTACGTCTGGACCTGCCGCTGGTACTCAGGCACCGAGCGCGCGAGCTCGGCAAACGGCACTTTGTCCACCCAGGTGGACGGTGTTGTCGTCCTCTGGTGGACAATGCTGGCTCTACCACTTTTGTTCTTGTTCCTATTGCCACTCTTGAGCTGTTTGTTCACGCGGTTGTGGCGCGTGAGCATCGCGTGGAGCGGCGCATCAAAGACATCCCAGGCCGCCATGGCGCTCGTGCGCACGAGGCCCGGGATTTCGAAGAGCTGCGAGGCCTCGGCGCCCAGGATGGACTCGTCCGAGCGCGCGCAGAGCACGATGCGGTTGCCCGCGTACGTGAGGTAGATCAGCACGTGGAAGAAGCAGAAGCGCACGTCGCGGTGCCAGTGCAGGAAGAGGCGGCGGAACTGCGCGGCGAAGACCTCGATGAGCGCCGAACGCAGCGAGTGCGAGAACGCGCCAAAGTACTTGAGCAGGAAGAGCTCCGCGACCTTGAGGATCTCAAAGTGCTCCGACTCGAGCAGACACGTGAACACGTGGTGCATGAGTGGGATGTCGACTGTTGTATTGTCGGTTCTGGCGCCGCTGTACGCGATGGACTCGTCCTTGAAGTAGCGCGGGAAGACTGTGATGAAGCGCTCGAGGTACTGGAGACAGATCTCCACGTGCTGCGGCAGCATGTAGTTGGTGCTCTTGAATATCACCATGAGCGTCGCGTGGATCAAAAATGGGTTCTCTTGTAGCAGTTTGAGCGACTGGCGGAAGAAGAACGCCCCTGGGGACGACTTGCGGTCCTTTGGCTCGTTTGAGAACGAATCACGAAGAACAGAACTGCTGCTGCTACTACTGTCTCGCTTGGCGCTCGCTCGCTCCATGTGGTCGTCCTCTGTTGGGGCTCGAGTGTCCACCAGTCGCATCTGGCTCTGCACGAGTGTCTCGGTGGACAGTAGCACGACGTCCACGAGGACAGCGAAACCCGGGATGCGCTTCCACTCGACGCGTCCCCAGGCGCTGGCGTTGGTGAAGTGCTGGATGAGGCTCCCGCACAACAGCATGCGTGCGTCAGTGTCCTCGAGCACTGTCTCGACAAAGTGGACACTCGGGTACCAGAATTCGTCTCTGTTGTACGGCGACATGGCCGTGCAGCACTTGGAGAGGACGCTGTGGTGCCAGTTGAAGAGCGCCAGTGGACTCTGCTGATGACTGTTGTGCAGCTCTTCGAAGCCGCTTCTCTTCTTCGTATTGCTGGCCGCCACCACCTGCTGGAGCTTCTCGAGGATCTTCTCTCGCAGGAACGGGATGCGAATGAAACTCGTGGCCACGAGCGCCGCCAGCAAGTCGTGGATCTGTCTCGTCACTGGGCCAGCTGCGGTTGACGTAGTAGTCTTGCTCGCCATGAGTGCGTCTTCCGTGAACTGGAGCGTCGACTGATGCAACTCAAGGTACTGGCGCACCAGCAGACAGAGCGGAGTCGCAGATGAGCCACCGTTGCGCTTGCTCTTCTTGAGAAAGCTGCGTCGACTGGACTTCTTGATGGTCGCGGCCGTCGTGGACGTCGCTGGGACGACGCGGAATGAGTCGAGGCGCTCGAGACGCACGCTGCTCACGCGGCGCTTCCTCGTATCACTGGACGAAGACGAAGAGGAACGGTGTGGGCTGCACTGGCCGCTGGCGAGCGAGTTGAGCACGACGTCAAACTCAGGACGCTGCACGATCGCCTGGAGGAGCATGAACACAGACTGCTTGTTGATAGCGCTCTTCTCTGTACCCTCGTCCGACTGGAGTAGCTGGAGCAGAAACTCCCAGAGCTGCAGCAGCGTCTCGACAGCAACGTGCACGGCCACCGAGCGCATCGAAGAAGAAGAAGAGCTGATGACCTCGTCGCTCTCGTTCGCGAGCATGACGGCGAGTCGCACGTAGCAGTCGCTTGAAGAACTGCTATTGTCACTGTTGTCACTGCTGCTGCTGCCGTCCTTGTACTGTCGCTTCCTGGATTTCACCATCGACGTCCGCTGATCTGGCGACACGGGCCCCGAGAGTGAGAAGAGTGACGAGCGGCTCGAGATCGTCGAGAGCCGCGAGTCCTCCTTGTGCAGTTGCAGTTGCTGTGCCATTAGACTCTTGACCTGTTTGAAGAAGGCGCTCGGCAGCGTCGAGGAGCTCAGCGCGAGGCTCTCGGTCGCCAGCAGCGCGTAGGACACGGTGCTATTGCTGGTCGTGTGCTGGCGCTGGATGGCCTTGAAGAGCCGCGAGACCGCGTGCGAGATGCGGTGCGCCGGCATTTTCCAATAGGAAGGACGGGCTGCTGTGTCTGTGGCAGATTGCGGAATGAGCCCAGGAAACAGGGAAACCGACAGCAGAGAGGCAGTGGCCTGGGATCGTGTGAGGTTGTGGGTACAATTGTAGGGTTGTGCTGCAAGGGCCACGGGGAGATCCAAAATAGTAGAAGCGGAGCGAATCTGAAGCGAAACCACTTTTGCCTATAAAGCCAGCCCGCCACAGCTTCGCTTGGTGGTGACGCGTAGCTCCAGCTGCTGTGGGTACACTTTTCAGGGACTTCACGTCGGATTCTTTTCAATCACGTTAAAGCAGAAACTTACGAGTCCGACGTGAAATTGCGCTCACTTCTGCTCAGGAAATCCGTTTCGAAACGACTTCTTGCTTTTTGTATGGAATTTCTTGCACAAAGTCGCCACTTTTAGCCCGAAAGCCTAATTGTACTTGAGCATTGTGGGTCCTGCCTGCGCCATTGAAAATGATTGCGTCGTTCCCTCCATGCAGTCCTATATTGAGTTCTCCCCAAACAGCACACAGTTCGTGATCCAAGCAGTTGCTATTCATAATATATAGTATCTAAATATTCCAGAATGGTATGTCAACTGGATCTTGGGCTTCGACTCTGAGTTTTTATTCGTCATTTGGGCTAGGAATAGCTGACTGATGGTCCTTTTTGGTCCTGGATGAATAGTTGCTGACTGATGGGTTCAGAAGCGCCCAAAGTTTCACATTTGCTCACAGCACGTGTCTTCGCGTGATTCGACGACGTGTTTGGCCGCTCGCGTCGTGTCACAAAACCACGTGCTGTTGTGACGCTTGGCCAGCTGGACGGACGGAGATCGGATGGATGAAGTTTCACATCTTTCTTCTGACTTCTAGCTTCAATTTTCTCAAGTATATCCTGAATTTTAGGCAATCTCTGTGTCAGTCCAACAAGTGTTTTTAATGGAGCACTCCATCAAAACATCGCTTGTGGCAAAACTGGTTGGCCGTCCAACAAGCGAGCGCTTTGTCGTGTTGTTATTTTGGTTCTGCTCCTGGTGGGTTAATTCGATTTGCATTCGATGGGTACAGTTAAGTACTATTCTGTGACCAGCTCTGGACAATTTCCCAATCCTGAAATCCTGCGGATCTGAGCAAGCGAAAAGTGTCCAGTGGCGAGAAGCGAATTGGATGGCTGGTGTCATCCTGGTCAGCTACATCTCGGTAGATCTGCACGAAAAGATCCAATGTGATTGAGCCACAGGACCAGCAGTCGCCCGCACACAAATCTCCAGTTGCTCTGCAATCATGATGCTGTGTGCCTCTGGTGCTGGCATCAGTCCTGGTACTTGTTTGTGGGTACGCGCTGGTTGGCTTGGCTGGTTAGAAATATTCGGCAGATCAGCCGTGATTTTTGACAAAGTTCATAAGAGTGGGATCAACTGAACTGTTATCAGGTCCTCTATTTGGCTACAGCTAAAAGACCTCTAATTGGCTAAAAAATATATAGCTTTATATAGCCGTCGATCACTGCAGCAGCAGCAGCATTTGCACTAGCGCTTGCCGTTTCACGATCCTCTTCTGCCGCCGGTTCAAGCTCAGGCTCGTCCATTTCCAGATCGCTGTCGTTGCTGGCGCTTGTTGACTCCTCCTGCTCTTCATCGGCTTGCTCTTCGCTG
>JAASFY010001303.1:0-10323 GCA_023334035.1 Globisporangium okanoganense
ACACTAGATCTGAGAGCAGATCCACCTTCATGTAATGGCTAGTTTAGCCCATTACAGTACGGTAACAAGACGGCGTGGTGGAACACGAGTTTGCACATGCAGTTCCTCAAACTTCACTTCAGCTCGCGACCAGACATGAGCGAGCCTGTGTTGCTGCTCCTTGACGACTTCAGCGGGCATTGAACGCAGCCGGTTCATGAATACACCGCGTCCATCAACGTGGTGATGATCAATGTGCCGCCTGGTTACACGTCCGTCTGCCAGCCTGCGGACGTCTACTGGATGAAGCCCCTCAAGGACCAGCTGCGCTCCCAGTGGATTGATTTCTTGCGTGTGCAGATCGAACGACGTCGCGAAGGCGAGCCGTTCAAGATGGCGGCTTCTGAGCGTGAAGATGTTGCACAGTGGATTCGCAGCGCGTGGGATTCGCTTTCGGTGAAAACTGTCACCGGTGGATATCGTAGCACGCATACAGCGCTGAGCAAGGACAACGAAGCTGCGTGTTTTGTTGTGCAGGAATTCAAGAAATTGAAGCTGCTTGACACAAGCTTGAGCTCTATTGACTATGATAACGAATTTGATGAATAAAACTGTGTGTTGAACGACATGTGAAATATGCATTGGTATATGTAAACCCGGGCTGGTACCAGGGCTTTACTGATCAACAGTACCACCCTCTCTACAAAATGCTCAGCTCTACAGAGAACAGACCATGTGTACGCTTAATTCCCAAGTGGGGTCAAGTACATCGTCCACCACGCACAAACCTGACGCAAAATATCATGACAAGGACCCACACGAACGAAAGTCACAAAGAGTGTGGACCACATAACTTTGAGTGGCTTTCGCAAACCTCCATAAATGTATGGTACATTGGTTTTAGCAGGTACATTTCGGAAGCCAAACATGGTTGTCTGGTATAACTAAGCAAAGCCGGTAAGTACACCTTATCCCATTCAAGCGATACGAATCACCAATGAAATGAAGCAGCGTGCAATGAAATGATGTGCACCTGTGAAAACCATCGTTACTAAAGGTATGTGTTTATACAGTGTATTTTATGGGAACACACGTGGCATGGCGTGCTCAATCGTCAAAGAGAAAACAAGAAAGCAAGAGAGGAATCTCACGAGACAGCTCGAACCTCACTACCTCTAGGATGGCGCCACCGCCGACGCCATCATCACCCCGACAGCAGTCGCCACTGTCGTCACCGTCGCTCCGATCGCTCTTCGCGCTGTCGTTATCGTCACTTTCTTCGTTGCCACCGTCGTCTTCGCCGCCGCCATCGTCCTCTCTGCCAGCGTGAGGTGCGACCACCCCCGCATCGATCCCATTTAATCCGCTGCCACTGTTGTCGCCACTGGGGCCGTCGCCGTCATCCTCATCTTTGCCGCTGGCGTCGCTTCGTTCGCCTGAGGTGACGCTGCCACCGCCGTCCACACCGTTCTCCCAGCCAACGACGGGCACGACCCGGACGTACGCGTCGTACAGCCTGGAGACGCGACAACGTATTGCTGATCGTGAACGCAGCGGGCGAGACTGGAAAGCGCTGGCGTTGGCGCTTGACGTGCCGATTCCAGTCGCTCGCCAGTGGGTTCGTCGTTACTCCGGCGGGCCGGACTCAGCGGCTCGTCAGCGAGGTGGCTCGCTGACGAAAGTGACTACGGAGCACATTATGTTCATGTGCTCGGCACTGGACGAGAACAACAAGTTGACACTCCACGAGCTTCCAGAGAAGCTGAGCGAATCCTACGACCTGCAAGTCGGAACGTCTACGGCGGCGAGAAAGCTGGAAGGAGCATGTTACACGCTCAAGGAAACGCACGTAGAGTCCCAGTATATGAATACCACAGACAATAAGCGCAAGCATCAAGAGTTCCTCACGAAGCTACTTGAATACAAGTCGCATGGGTACACGATCTACTTCGTCGATGAAACCAACTTTAACATTTTGACTTCACGAACCCAAGCTCGTAGCCCAGAGGGGCAGCGTGCCAATGACCAGCGCGTGTCGGGCGGCGGCAAGAACAGGCATGTAACCGCATGCATCACCTTGCAAGGGTTTGTTTATTATGAGAACCGATTTGGAGCAAATCGAGCTCCAGATGTCAACAACTTCTTTACAAACCTGCTTCGCGTTGTGCGTGATCAGCGCGGCGGAGACCTCAGTAAGACGGTCTTCGTTTTCGACAACGCGTCAAGTCACTCAGACACCGAGAGCGTTTTTGCGAGAGAGAAGTTTGCTGGGGCGACTGCACTGCGCCTTGGGCCGTACAGCCCAATGCTCAACCCGATTGAAAGTTTCTTCTCCGGCTTCAAAGCGAGAGTGAAGTCGTACTTGGCACGAAAAGCGCCAAACATCCGCCGCATGCCTCCTGGAAGCACAATGGTTGCCCATCGCAATGGTTTCCTCTAGCGTGCATCGAACATGTTCATTGAGGAAGCTGCGAGCTCCGAGAAGTGTGCTGCCTATGATGCTCACACACTGCGATTTTACAAAGCTGTGTTTTTGCTGGAAGACATGGAAGTTGGCAAGTAAGGATGCAATACAACTCGTTCTCAATCCTACCTACCTGTACATACATACCGTATTGTGTGTACAGTATTGTTCACTTCTTGCGCTCGATCATATGATAATTTTGTCAAAAATAAACACTCAATTAGCAGCCATTATTAAATCTCAAAAACGCCCGCCTTTTTATGCGCAAAACATTTCATTGCACACTGCTTCATTTCATTGGTGATTCGTATCACTTGAGTGGGATAAGGTGGAAAAGCTGTACATCATTTATGACGTGACGCAAACGGTAAGTTACATCATTTATGACAAGAGCATTTTCAAAGATACTACGATGGACACGTTTGAAGACGACGTCGCGATGGCGAGCGCGCCACGGCTTGCTGCGGCAAGAGGCTCCGTGATATCACTACCGCCTCTGCTGCCAGCGCCACCCATCCCACAGGAGGTCGCGACCGCAGTGCCGAACCTGGGCTCGCTCACGCACACGACTGCGATGTGCTGGGCGGCCGCCGAGGGTAACGTCGAGATGATGCGCAAGCTACGCGAGCACGGCGCCGACGTGAACGCCGCCGACTACGACAAACGGTGCGTGCTTGCTTACATGTATATCCCCGTAGTGCTCGAGTCAGCTGGGCGTCTGGGCTCATTGTATTCGTCCGGCTATTGTGCATTGCGGCCATTTAATGACAGCACGCCGCTGCATATCGCTGTAAGCGACAGCCAGCTCCAGGCCGTAGAGTACCTGCTACAGTGCGGTGCCGCGACCGAGGTGATCGACCGCTGGGGCCGCTCGCCCGTGGACTGTGCGCTCGAGACGAGAAACGCGACAATCCTGCAGCTGCTCGAGCGCGCGCAGTTTAATTCGTCGAGCCACAGCAAGCGCAGCGTCATGTTCAGCGAGAAAAGCACGCCACGTTCATCGTCATCAGTACAACGCCGCCAGGGGCTTCAGATGACGCGATCACGCTCCAGCACGGATCTGGGCTCGTTCTTCCGCGCCATCGAGGAGGGCAACACAGAGCGTGTCAAGCGCGCGTGGTTCGATGGCCTTGAGCTCGATATCCAGGACTCGCGGGGCAGGACATCACTCCACATTGCGGTTGAGAACGCCAAGGTCGGCATGATCGAGCTGTTGTTATCAGCTGATGTGAATACGAGCGTACTGGATGGCGAGGGCCGCACGCCACTGAGCATTGCGGTCGAGAAACAATATTACGCCATCGCCGAGATGCTGCGTAATCACCAGAAGCAGAAGCTCGTGATCAAAGCCAAAGACGGTGAGGATGAGCAGCATGTGGCCCAGGCCTTTCGAGCGACGAAACGTGGAGATCTGGCAGAACTCCAGCTGTTTGTGCCCGAGCGCGTGCACCCGGATGTCCAGGACTACGATCTGCGCACGCTCCTCCATATCGCGAGCGCCGAGGGCCACTATGAGATCGTAAAGTTCCTCGTCGACTGTGCTGCGAACGTGAACCTGCTGGACCGATGGGGCACGTCGCCGCTCTCGGAAGCGATCGACTTTGCGCACAACAAGGTCGCGCGCTTCTTGATGGCGAACCACGCGAACGAGAGCGGCAACCGCGCGACGATCGCGGTCGACCAGATCGACAACATCACGCTCAACGCTGCCTTGGAGTTCACGCTACGCGTGGTGACCAGAGTACGTTTAAATTTGGTGGTGACCTCTGTATATGTATATGTTGTACCGTGTTTTTTTTAACTAACGAACTGTGTGGATGTCACTGTTAGAAACGGTGGCTGATGGGCCAGGTCTACTGTCCAATGACTGAGGAGAGCGGCAACTGTGTGCTGGTCGCACACGGCGTCTGGCACCGGAATGACTCGTTACTAAGTCGTCGCGCTCTTGATAGAGGTATCAACGATAGCACTGGTGGCAATAGCAATGACGTGGTGATGTTATCACCGCCAGCATCACCAACACCGAGAAACAACAACGGCACTGGGAGCACGTCGCTGTGGCTGGACCCGATCCAGATGTTCCGGAAAGCAGGCTCGCTCATGATGATCGACCCCGGACAGGGCCACACGGGCAGCGTCTTCAGTGGGCAGCACCCAGAGTGGCTCAATCTCAACACTGTGCTTCAGTCGCACTTCTTCCTGCTGCCACACGCTCGACGAGCTCATATTCAGACGATCGTGTCGGTGCCCATGATCTACAAGATGTCGACGATCGCTGTGCTGTCGTGGTACTCGGACGAAGTGATCCCAGAGGAGCCCCTCGAGCTGCAGCGGACCCAGCGACTGCTTAGGTCTGTGATGATCCTCTCAACTCTCCGATTAGAGGTGCTCGCGGCTGTGTCCTCGCCGACTGGGACAGTACACGTCCCGCGGTTCCAGTACTGCCAGTCGCTCGACACCGCTCTGACTGCCAATGGGGATCTGATCGACCCGAGTGTAACCAGTGAGGACGGTAAGCTACCATGCATGTTATAGCCTGAGGTTCATGGGTTAGACCTCACTAACCACCGTGTTTCCTGTGCTGTTGTGTTGATTATATAGTGGCTGTTGGGGACTCATTCCCCCTCGCTCTCGAATGGGGGCTCTTTGATATGGTAGACAAGCTCGCGACTTCAATGAGCAGCGAAGACCACTCGGCCGTCATCTCCCTGTTAAGATCGATCGTGGCGTTGCTTCGCAACGGATTCTTTCGAGATGCGCTGAAACGTGAGGACGACAAAAGTTCACCACGAGGGCTCTCGAGACACAATCATACGCCAGCGGAGGTTGTCGCGGCCTGCAATGGCGTGATCCGGACCAAAAGAGAGCTGCTCGTGCACTTGAAGTACTACCTCCAGTACCTCTACAGCGTCAGTCCAACCGAAGGTACAGTGTTCATGGACACAAACACGCTCGTGCCACAGTTCAACAGATACATGGACGGTGAAGCGTCCGACCCGAGTCAAAGCGAGCGACCTATCATCCCAAATGAACAGCAAGCGAGTCAACCACAAGCAGCACCGGAGGCTGAGCATATGGAAGATAAACCTGCGCATGTGGTGGTGGACTGCGTCCTGTGCAAGTACAACGTTTCAGGTACGTGCATTTGAGCAGCCTACTTTTGGGGTTTCTTGTGTATAGCTTGCTATTGGTAAAAGCTAACTCTGAGTGCTTTTTTCTTTACTTCCAGGTCATATCCATCCAGGTAAAGCACCACCGGTGAAGACTCCTCCAGTAAAGATATTTACAGTGTCGCCTGCCTCAGCCAAATCTTCATCGAGCGGTATGCTACTAATGTTATGATTCGCGTTGTATATCTGTACATGAACATTGCGAAAAGCTAATATTTGATTATTCTTTAACAACAGGAGACGGATACTTCGGAGTACCAGGGAACCCAAAGTCCCCAGTGTATCGAGAAATCAGCACGGTTCGTGATTTTTATCTTTTCTTATGTCACCTTTTTGGTTGAAATTGGTTTTCAGGGTTGGCTGACTAACTTGAATCTGTATCATGTTCGGAGCAGCTTCTCGATAAATTCGAGGCTCAATATGACGCGTTCAACCGGAAAGCGTCGCTATTAAATGGCTACTGGGACGGCGCGAAGCCTGGTGCGTTCACCTCGAGCGACCTCTACGACGCCATCGGTTCAGCTCACGAAACGCCGATCAAAAGATCGACTTCGAGTACCCAAGTCGACCCACGGAAGCGTCTGTTAGAGGTGATTAACGAGGTCATGCAGGACGCTTCGTGTCTGATTTCCTACGACCAGCTACTCTCGATCCACCAGTGTCTACTGCCCGAGTCCAGTGGCCAGGCTGGGGTCATCAGATCCAGTGCGGCAGTGGGCTATGCCTCGCCTCGGATCTACCGCGTCTTCATCCCCGTGGGCGAGATCGAAGACGCGCTCCAGAATTTGGTGGTGACCATCAACGACGCTGAGCGCTGGAAGCAGCGGCCACTATTGTGCGCCTACTATGCGTTCGCCGTGCTCGTGTTCTACATCCACCCATTCCACGATGGCAATGGGCGCTGTGGTCGAGTGCTGTGCAACTTGATCGCAAAGAAGTTTGGGTTCCCATCGCTGCTCCGAGCGGCGGACAAGACGATCGAGGTCGCCGAGTTCCTCCAGAAGGCCGTGATCACGATGGAGACGATTCAGAACAGCAGGCGCCAGAGCCGCCAGTCGCGGATCCTCTCGACCAAGAAGGAGAACTCATCCATGTGGTTCTGAGCCAATAATGCGACCATGACAGGCGTTCGTGAAACTAAAGTCGGGTTGTCCGTTCTTTGTCATTGACTGAAATCCAGTGAGCAGCTCATGTTCAAGTTGAAGCCGTCGGACACAAGAGACAGTACGCGGGGTAGATTGTACCAAAACACGGTGGGTCTTTGTCTAACACTTTCAAAAGTGACCTTGATTTTGTATGGTTCTGTCGAAATTAGTATAACACCTTGTTTTAATAAGCTGAAGCAGAATCAGAAATACGAATGGCCACACTTCCAGCACTTGATTCATAAGTCGTTGGCTGTGCCACGCAGCCAGTCGGTAGACGGCAATAGTAACAGGAGGATCGCAATGCGCAGCGTACTGGTACAGTCAGTATAAGACTCCCACATACTGTACTTGCTGTTAATGCAACATCAGCAACGTATCAGAGACACTGCGAGCGAGTCAACCATATCCAGCGAGACGCGGGCTAAGTGAGATCTACAGTATTGCTGGTGCTCGTGTGCTCTCGGAGCAATGCGCGTGTCAACGCGAGTCAAGTCGGAAAAGTGACACGGCGCTACCATACTCCAAGCAAAACACTGGCCTTGTGCATCTTGGGCTCTGGAGGTGATGGCTGCTTGGGACAGCCAGTCTCGCACGGTACTTCGACGAGGACATCTCGAGGCAAAGCCAACGCGCGAGAAATAAATCCAGTGACACGACTTTCGCTGTCCTAATTAAATTATGAGCAGCTACAGTTCTCTGCGAACACCTTGGCTCATCCACCTATCAATCCATCAGTTGGATCCGTTCTGGTGCAACATACCACTGTCGACAAGATGGCGCTGATACACTGATCGTGCATGTAAACCCGATCCATACGCCTACAGCACTGGTCCAACGCTTTGCAGGTCTCTCTTGGCTTCTCACTTCTGGTTTCCCTCTCGACAGTGCACTCCCAAGCCTCTTAGGCGGCTCTCGAGAAGGCCAATCTCCAGAATGGGCACCTCGCGTTCCCTAGCGGCACTCGGTGTGCTTACAGCACTCTTCCTACTATCGACTATCAGTGCGCAGACGCTCGTCAAGAGCAACGATGGCACGGGCCTGCACGTCTACTTCCGCACGGGGTGGACCGCTCCCTACATTCACTACAGCCAGGGTTCGACCTGGACAACGTCCCCCGGCGTCCCGATGACTAAGAGCGCCGACTACGTGCAGTTCCCAGCCGAGGAAGGCTGGTTCCGCTTCGACCTCGCGGCGCCCGCGGCCTCGCTCGAGTTCGTGTTCAATAACGGCAACGGCGTCTGGGACAACAACGCCAACAAGAACTACAAGGTGACGACCGCGGGCGCGTACTCGGTGGTCACAACGGTCAGCACGCCGCCTGCACGAGGCGCCTGCTGGACCTGGGAAGGCTTGGACCAGTGCAAGGGCTCACAGACCGCGTTCCCAGGCTCGGATGAGATTCGCAGGTGGCAGACCCCGCCGCGCAATGCGACTGACTGGTCCTCCGAGTACCAGGACTACCGCTCACTCACGGGCTATGCACACGTCATGTACGCGGCCGACCGGCTCTCGGCCACGGTCACGGCGCGCACATTCCTGCGCACGAACGCCACGTGCACGTACACGTTCAACAGCGTGACGCAGTCCTCGTCACAGTTCACGGCCACGAGCTCCTTGAAAGCCGACTTGCTGATCAAGCTGGACTGTACTGCGACGTCGAACGGCGAGAAGTGGACACTGAGTCTCGACCCGGTTAACTTTGTCTGGCAGGCGAACACGGTTAACCAGCCCGTGGGCATGGAAGGTGGCCAGCGCGGCGCCGTCGTCGACTTCTTCGGCTGGCCCTACGCGGACATTGAGGCCGAATGCAGGGACTTCCTGGGCAAGGCCGGGTACATGGGCGTGAAGATCCCGCCGCCGCAGGAGTCGCTCTTTTCCAACCAGTGGACCTTCGAGGACCAGCGCAATCCATGGTACATCACGTACCAGCCCGTGAGCTACCGGCTGTACTCGCGTCTGGGCTCGCGCGCCGAGCTGCGCTCCATGGTGCAGACCTGTCGCGCCAACGGCGTGCGCGTGTACGCCGACGCAGTCGTGAATCACATGGCCAGTGGCGGCAATGACGTGTACACGTCGCACCGCAAGGACAACGGGAACAACCAGTGCGCCAAGTGGTCCTCCAAGTCGAGCACGAAAGGCTCGCCGTACTTTACGCACTCGTACGCGTACATTGGCAATGCGTACACGGGCCAGCGACCCGCGATGGAGTACCCGGCCGTGCCCTTTGGGCCCACGGACTTCCACTGCGAGCGCACGACGGGCGACGCCAAGGATCCGTTCTACATGGAGAACGAGTGGCTCCTCGGGCTCTCGGACCTCAACACCAAGCAGCCATACGTGCGCGAGCGCATCGCGCAGTACTTTGTCGACCTGCTGGGCGTCGGCATCAGCGGCCTGCGCGTGGATGCGATCAAGCACATTGGTCCGACGGACGCGGCCGCGATCTTCGGCCTGCTGAGCAAGTACATGGGCGGGAGCTTTCCCGCAGACTTTGTCTCGTGGGGCGAGGTCGTGATCAGCGACGACAAGAACGTGGTGGCCTGTGACGCGAGCTCGAACTACAACTTCTACACGGGGCTCGACGCCAAGTTCCTCGCCGAGGGCATCTCGCAAGCCGACGTGAATAAGCTCAAGCTTTGGTCGTGGGACTACCCGAACAACTTCCCGCTCTGCGGCTCGTGGATCCTGTCACCGTCGCGCTTCGTGATCCAGAACGACGACCACGACCAGCAGCCGTCCGACTCGGTGACGCGCCCCATGGGCGACAAGGGCTCAGTGCTCGTGCGCGACAAGGACGTGAACAAGCACCGCGAGTTTGAAAAGCAGCTCTTCACTCGGACTGATGCGAACTGGAAGATTCGTGTGGTCCTGAGCTCCTACACGTTCTTCCCCGATGGCTCGAACGGCTTCCCCGACGGCTTGTCGGACTGCGCCGGCTTTGACACGTCGCTCGGCAACAAGTGTCCCAAGGGCGTGCCCTACGAGAAGGCCTTCCGCGCGGGTTCGTGCGGCTACACAGTCGAGAACTTCGTTGGCGGCAAATATACGCGCGTGCACCGCGACCTGGGCATCGTCAACGCCATGCGCGGTTGGATCGGCAACCTCACGCAGGTCACGGCCGCAGATGTCGGCATCACCGGCTCGTGCTAAGCGAGGCCATGTTGATGAGCTATGCGGTTTTCGTTCTCTCTGTCTCTGAACAAGCTGGGAATGAAAGCATAATGTTAGGATACACTGTGCTCTGGATGAAGTTGCCGCCTTTTATATAGCATGGACCGATCAAGTATGCGATATAACAGGATATTTCTGATCACAGTCAGCACAAATTTGTTTTCTCAGAGCCAGACTCAGATTCAGACTGAATCCTCATTCGTCTTCAAACAACAAAAAAAAGAAAACAGCATTTTAGTATTGAAGTGGTGGCTGCGATGCTTCCTCTGGGCACCAGCACCACCGCAGCACCGTCCGCTGTGCCATCGCCCCCTCCACTAACGTCTGTATCGCTCGCGCTCCGTGGCGGTAAAGCGCGTGGCTGCGCTCAAGTCGCCGCATTACCACACGT
>JAASFY010001304.1:0-10310 GCA_023334035.1 Globisporangium okanoganense
TTCACAGCAGCGACGAGCCCCAGTCTGTAGTGTTACTTCCAGTAAAACGAATCGATTGCACCAGCAGCAAGGTCGCATGATATGCGCCACACCAAGCGGTTGAGCAGCGACAACAGGTTGGCTTCATACGCGCGTGGAAGGCTCCAGATCTTTGGTATCGCATAGTCAACGTACCCGCTGATCGCCGCGACGACATGTGGGATCGCGCGAATGCTCTCGCCTGCTCGTGTGCGAAGCGCGACGACCACATACGTAAGGGGCGGTGGTGGCAATAGTGGCGATGTCGTGGTGGTAGCGTTGGGCTGCTGCTCCATCGTGGTCGCAAACACGGAGCTCTTGGGTCACGTTTCGGTTTGGATTGTGTAACCTTTAGCAGCAGGTATAACCTTCCATTTGTGATACACATCGATTGATTCGTTCAAAGAGGTTTCTGTGTCAGCTTCAACTTCTGTGCAGTTTCAATGTTGACCTCAGTCACTCGATGCAGTGCATACGCGCCACCAAAGCGTGTCACTTGCCTCAAAACGGCCATCCGCCAGGCTAGATTGGCGGCAGCGGCGGCTGCAGGCAGTTTAGTTGTACGAGCGATAGCAAAACCATGCAAAAGAGCGTCAGCTGCGCCTGTGCTTGCTTGTGCGTGCAGTTGGTGGGTCCGCAACTGCGTGAGGCGTTGCGTAACCTGGGACCAAGCAGGATTCAGCATGAGGTCACAAACCATCACGCCATGGCAACTCACGTACTTTGAAATATCAGAGTGAAGGTCTCCGTAACAATACAAAAATAGTCTTTTTTTGACCACGCACTCACATGGGTTCACAACGGGCTATTTTATGTAATTACATTATTCTTTGACATCTATGTCGGTGTTTATAGATAAATAAAAATCTGCTTTCAGTAATAAATTATTTTAATTCCTGCTAGCTCGGTAATTTTGATACCCTGCTGAAGAGCTCTATTTTCGGCCTGCCTGTTTTGAGAAAGTGGTTTCTTTCTTCATGGCGCACGAGAGAAATCCATTCCGAGACGAGCCCTCTAGGTGAAGAGCTGCACACGCATCGAGAGAGAGCGCCATCCGCATTTAGAGACAGGCCAGCAGCAGCAGTAGACAGACAGCTCCTACACGGGCACTTTCATACCAGCCCCAGCAGCAACAGACACCAGCAGCATCACGATGGCAGCACCCAAGGCCGCGAGCACGCTCACGCGCGACAACATCAAGTTTCTGGCGATCGCGCGCGCGACGGACAAAGCGATCGTGGCGTGCTACCTGCACTCGTCCACGCGCAAGCCGCAGGTGGACATGACCGAGCTCACGGTGTACAAGGAGATGCTCAGCAAGGTCATCCGCGCGCCGACGTGGAAGTCGCAGGTGACGCCGAACGGCCGCCACTCGCTCGAGTGCGACCCGAACAAGTTCCACTTCACGATGGACAACGACGAGCTCGTGTTCGCCGCGATCACGACCAAGGACTACCCGATCCGCCTCGCCTTCCAGATGATCGCGGCCGTGCAGCAGGACATCGTGCCCAAGTTTGGCTCCAAGGCGCTCACGTGCAGAGAGGTACACATAAGTGGCATTTTGGTTATCATCCTGTAGTGTGGGGTTACTCAAATATTATTATTATGTCTTGCAACAGAACGGACTCGATAAGGACTGCATGAAGGCGCTGTTGGCAATCGCGACGACCTACGACGACCGCACGAAGGTGGACAAGCTTTCGGAGGTGATGAACCAGGTGGACAGCGTCAAGACCGTGATGCACAACAACATCCAGGTCGTGCTCTCAAACACGGAGAAGATGGAGGTCGTGGAGCAGAAGACGAACGACCTGAACGAGCAGGCCAAGGTCTTCCGCAACACAGGCCGTAAGCTGCGCAAGGAGATGTGGTGGAAGAACATGCGCCTCACGCTCGCGATCGGCGCCTGCTGCGTGCTCGTCATCCTCGTCATCCTCGCGTTATCTGGCGTCTTCAAGAAGAGCGACAAGAAGGAGACCACGACCACGCGCTTCCTCCGGTTCGAGTGAGCGAACAGCAAACACGCAGCAAGCGAAAGCCCAGCATATGCTTGGCTCTCTTATCTATTAACCACCAGCAACAGCATCACACCAGCACCAGTAGCAGTAGCGAATAGCACTGGTGCTAATATTTTCCATTTTATTAGAGACGATGCTTTCCCCCAACAGATTCCAACAGGTGTGGTTCTGCCGTACAGCGTGGGGGGGTCCTTGTCTATAAGCTGATCTCGCTATTCGTTTCCGTCTTTCTCCTCTAGGTCCCCCCTGTGCAGCGCGCCTACGCCCACAGTTTCCGTCTCGAGGTCATGTTTCAGCCCCAATGCGGATGATAATCTGGGTGGCGACGCGAATTTCAGCGAGCTACGTAGCCCAGTCGTTGAGTCTCTGCGTTTCGCCTGCAGGAAGTTCCTAGGCTCCTCGTGCGCTCGCGTGTCCTCTGGGTCTTTTCGCCCCTCGCGACGCTCTGGAGTCAAACTCCGGGCGGCAATGCTCGCTGTAGCATAGCTCGGTGGCTTTTCCTCCTCTTCGCCGTCATTAAAGGCTGGCGGCGGAGCCACTTGGGCTGGAGCAGCAGCCATAGGTGACGTCATTGCGTCCGCCAGCTGGCCGTGTTGTCGTCGTTGTTGCTGCTGACGCTTTTCAGCCGCGAGCCGCGAAAAGCCCACGTAGATTCGCTGGCGCATGGCCTCGTCCTTGGCCTCCAGGTCCAGGCGCTTGCCGTCACTACAAACCACCGAGACGTAGAGTGAGCTCTTCTCCGACTTGCCCTTGGTCTCGACGTTCGCATTCCCATGAAAACCCTTGAGCACCTTGTCGATGCGACCTGGCTCTAAGCTGCTCTTCTTCTTGATCCACTTCTTGGAGCCCAGTTTGCTCCAGTAGACCGTCGTCATGTCCTTCGTGATATAAAATGTGCGCTTGACGACCTTGGCGCTCTTCTGGCAGAGTTTCTTGATGACCATGCCCTCGAGCAGCTCGCGAACGAACTCGAGGTACTCGTACATTTGAATTTCCTCATCGCGTAGGTTCTCGTAGCTGATGTCGGACTTGGCCTGCTCCTTGCGCTTCTCGACCTTGCTTCGGATGGACGCGCGCCGCTCGATAGTGCGCACGAGCTGCGTGCCGCCGTCGCCCAGGATCTCCGACAGGCCGCGCGTCGTGTCGACACGCGACACGAGCGCCATGTCTGAGAAGAAGCTTGTCTCGCTCGCGCCAAAGCTCACGGCGCCACTCGCGTGTAGATCGTTGGTCGTAGTGCGTGGGATCCGATGGCGCGTGGGTCTCTTGGGTGGCGGTGGTGCGTTCGCAAAGATGCTCCCACGGCGGCCCGTGGGGGACGATGGGGGCTGTGAGAGGTCTTCCGTGTCGACGCCGATGCTCTCGTAGGTTTTCACTGGTCCAGTACGATGGAGTTCTTCTGGGATCACCACCACTGGCTTATGTTTGCTTAGTAATTGAGCCGAGGCTGCGAGGTCGTCTGTGTCTGTGACGGGCAGCTCTCTATCGTTGCCACGCCATACTGCTACCAGGCGCGACCAGAACCCTCGTCGCTTGGTACGCGATACGTCGGGTTTAAGTTTAACCTCAGGCTCAGCGACGCCGTGATCTTTCTTGTCGTCGCTGCCAAACCAGAGCAGGAATGGCGGAGACTGTGGCTTGGAGTTGGCCTTGGACGGCGAAGGCGACGTGACGGGGATGAGAAAGAGAATGACGAGAGCGCTGGCGAGCATGATCAAGTACGTCATGAGCACGAAGTAGCACGTCGTCGTGCACATGAAGTGCGCACCGTATGCGTTCCTGTAGGTGGCGACCCGCGGCTGCACATGCTGGCTGTCGATGCCGTCCGTCAGAGCTCTTCCCGCCATGCTGCTGTCTGTGGGGACGTGGTCATCCGCAACAGTTTGAACTGCAGTGACCGCAGCTTGGACGTCACTATAAGAGATCAGCTGCCAGCAACAAATGCATGCGCTCAGCAGCACACACGCACGCAGAGCGCGCCGCATGGGCCTGATAATACCGATCCTGTGCTTATTTTCGAAGATGCCCTTTCAAGATCTCGTTGACATTTCCGCATTAGTGACTAGCTGGATCAAATTTGGCGCGAGGCTTTCACTTTAGTGCCATTTACTGACAGGTGTGCGACCACATTTTTTGGCGGGAGCTTTTTTCAAAGAGCTCCTCGTCCATTGCGATCCGAGCCCCTTAATCGCTCCCTAGAAGCCCAAGACGAGACTGAGATGGCGACAACCGAGAGCTCGACGCCCGGTGCCTTTGGTGGTGACGCATCCGCTGCGCTCGTCCTCGAGAAGATGACGAGCGACCCGCGCTACACGCGCGGCCAGACGCTGCTCAAGGAGAAGCGCCTCGAGGAAGCCGTCGTGGTCTACGAGGACCTGCTGCGCACCATGTACGTCACCTCTGCGAATATGTGCTGCTGTCGTGCTATAGAGAACCGCTGCCTTACTGATTCGATATTGTGTATCGTTGGAATGGCGTGACGCTATCTATGGTAATAACAGGATTGAGACGGAGAACCAGTCGGACTCGCTTGCGGTCGCGCCAGTGTACTACCAGTACGGCCACTCAATGCTCCTGCTCGCCGAGGTACGCACTGCACAGTCATCCCTTTAAACCACCACCAGAGGTGTCACTAGGAGCTAACTGGCGTCTTAATGAATCCAAAAATGGTGTCTTAGGCAACCGCGAATGTGTTTGGTGGCTCGATCTCTCAGCCCGAAGAAGGCGCCGATGGGGACGCGGAACAGGACGCGAAGACCATGGCGGACGACCTCGAGGTCGCGTGGGAGATGCTCGAGGTCGCGCGCGTGATCTACTCGCGGTACCCAGACGAGCTCGCGGTCGAGAAGGAGCTCGCGCGCGTGTACATGCGTCTGGGCGACCTCGGCATGGAGTCGGACGTCTTCGAGCAGGCCAAGTCGGACTACGAGAAGAGCCTCATGCTGCGCCAAAAGATCCTGAAGGAGACCAAGGACCCAGACACGACATTGCTCGCGGATCTCTACTGCTGCCTCGCGATCTCGTGCATCTACCAGGACTCGACTGCGCAGCAGCAGGTTGAAGATGCCAGCAACGAGGGCGCAGCGAGTGTCGATCTTGGCGCGCGTCAGGAGGAGATCCGCAAGCACGAGGACGAAGGACTCAAGTACTACGTGCTCGCCGGCCGCGTCATGGCCGAGAACATCCACCGCGTCGCTACCTCGTGTGCAAAGGAGCTCCAAGATTTTGCCCTGCAGCGAATTCCAAAGTACTCGTCGTCGTCCAAGGACAATGGCTCGCCCGTGTCCAAGGGCAAGGGCAAGAAGAAGGCGACGGTTGAGAAGCAGCAGCTACTATTCACTGGCGGCAGCACCATGGACACGCTCAAGGACAAGTTCCTCGCCTGCGTGCAGGTGCTCAAGGCGCTCAAGCTGAGCGACGTGGTCGCGGACTCGTTGACCAAGGACGAGGCGCAGCTGCTCGACTACATGGAGATCTACGTGGAGCTCAAGGAGAAGGTCGACGGCATCATCGAGAGCGCGAACGCTGAGGCCGTTGACAATGGAACCTCAGGTACCAAGCGCCAAGCTGATGATGCCGAGGACGAGACAGCCAGTGGTCCAGTCACAACGATTGGCTTTGGTAGTGCGTCGGCGGCTGCGGCCACGACGATCGTCGGCTTTGGCAGCGCGCCATCTGCTGTGAAGGCAGAGCCTGTGAACGTGATTTCGGTGAAGAAGCGCAAGATCACGGCCGTTGCGAGCCCGACCGCAGTCACGACCTCGACGACTGCTACCGCGGCCTCTATTAAAGACGAGACCGAGTGATCGGACAGCAGTTGTTGCTGGTTGGCTAGGGAAGAAACCGGAGAGAGATGAATGAATGGAATTGAATATGTTGAGCAAACGACAGAGTGTGTACATTGTGTTTATGTGTATGTGTAGAGGCTACAGTAGTGGTGGTGGTGGTCTTGAGTTTGTATGCATCTGATTCATTTTGGTTGGCTGGCCGTGATATCTTTGCCGACTCGTCAATCACTACAGGTAGACGCATGCATGGCTTGCTTCCGTCTCAGCCACTCATTCCCTATGCAGACAGCCTAACATTACCGAGCAACCAAAGAGAGCGAATCACCACCTTCAAGAGCTCCGGTACGAGTCCAGGAGGAACTGGAACACTTTCTTCACGTCGTGGTCCGCCGAGTTGGAGCTGAAGACGCGCACCTGCAGGTCGTCGGCGACTTCGCCCTCCATGGCCACGCGGAACTTGCCGCCGATCGCGCGCATCTGCGCCAGCGCGCTCACAAACCAGTTGTCCTTGTAGGCCACGCCGTCGGCGTCGCACGTGCTCTTGTGCTCGGTGATGACGCGGTTGAAGCCCTCGAAGAGCAGCGTCAGGATATGCTTGAGCTCGTCCTGCAGCAGCTTATGCGAGTCTTCCACCGCCTGGACGTCGACCATTTCCGTCTCGTCCGAGTTGCCAGCGGCCTTGCTCTCCAGCTGGCGGGTCTTGCGCGCGATCGAGGCCTGAACAAACTCGAGCGTCTCGTTCAGGATGCCCCACACGTACGGCCAACTGTACTGCTGTACGGCGTCGGCCGTGAAGATCCACTTGGCGATCGTTGTCGCGCGGATGATCTCCAGGCGGAGCATCATGTTGAGGATTACGCCAATGTGCTGCGGGGACTTGAGCCACACGAAGCCGACGGTCTTGACCAGCACGAGCTCATTCTCATCACCGCTAAAGAGCTGCTCGGCGTGTCCGTACTTCTCGAGCAGCAGGCGCATGTGCGTAAATGTCGCTGCGCCGGCCTCCAGGAGACACGTCCAGACCACTTCCGTGACATCGCTGCGGTCGATGCCCGTGGTTGCGATCTCCTCTTCAATCCAGGTCTGCAGCGCCGACGCAGGCGGGTGCGCCTTCAACTTGGTCGTGACTGCCTGGTAAAAGTCACGTGTGACCGGAGTCACACCCGATACATCGTTGATCTCCTCGAGGTCTGTGATCTGGTACCGAATGCGCGGCTTGGGCGCAGGTGGGAGCAGCATGTGGAACTCGGTCGGCAGCACGGTCTGCATGTGCTGCAGATACGAGAGACGCACGCAGCGCTCAATCACGGCGCTCACGAAGAGCCGCTGCGCGTCGTCTTCCTGGGCCTCGAGCACGTGCGCCCAGTTCGCCCACGGCCACTTGAACTCAAAGTTCGACAGGAAGTGGCTGAAGAACCTGACAAAGACATCCACGGCTGCCGGGTTCATGAATGAGACCTCGCGGAACAAGAGCTCCACGACGATCGCGAGCGCCGCAGAGACCACGCGCGCCTCGCTCTTCACCAACTGGTAGAGCACCGAGCAGTAGTACGCGATCTTGGCCGCTGAGGTTTCTGTGAGCGCAGCGACAAAGAGCGTCTCGAGCAAAAGGAACTCGCTCTTGATCGCCACGGCACCCGTCTCGGCAAAGCGCGTGTTCAGGTTCTTGCACATGCTCAGCAGCTGCTTTGCGGCCATTGCTGGCTTGGGCTGGAACGTCTACGAGAAAGGGAACCGTGAAGAGTGGTTAGTATCAACAAGTAGAGCGTGAACAATGTTCAAATTTTCGAAAGCAACATAAACTTACCTCTAGGGAACTGAGCAAGTGCCCGCGGGCGACAATGTACGACGCCAGGTGCAGATTCGCGATCGCCGAGCCAGCGGCGCCAGCATCTTCCGTGAGGATGCGGAAGAGCGCGTGGTACGTTGGGATCTTCGTCGTATCAAGCTGGTTATCAAGCAGGCGACAATGTTACACAGCCACCTCTTGGTTAGATACAAGAAAGGTCACACGAGATACACACAAGGCCCGTAGCAATACACTCACGCTGGACGAGTCAATCGAAAGTGGCGTCGAGATCGCATGCGGCTCCACCGACTGGAAGTGCGACGCGACGTGCTCCTGTGGGTACACAGTCCCCGGGATCTTCCAGCGCAATGGAGTGACTTTGCTGCTGTCACTGGTCTCTTCTTGGGCTGCTGGTTTCTCTGAACGAACCAGGTTGAGCGCTTCCCATTGAAGCGCGAGCGGGTCCACCTTCTTGCAGAACGCGCTCTGTTCCTCTTCGGTCTCGGGGTCCCACACGAGGTCGAGACGCAGGCGGCGCACGAGCCAGCTGGTCGCGTGGTCGTTCTCCGTGCCGCGCGGGTTGCTCTCGTCCTCGCGGTTCAACACGTACTCCTTGCAGCGGCTTAGCAGGCTCTCGTACATGTCCTCGCGGTTCACAGCGAGCGACTGACCGCACTACAAGAGAACACACATAGTTAATACTCGTTCACAACATACATACAGGCAGCATGAACTCAATGGACGTACGTGAAGCAGCGTGTCGAGCACGACCGACGCCAAGAAGTCCTTGAACGCGGCCGCGTCCTCGCGCACACGTAGCGACACGTCGCTCTCAGCGTTGAAGTCGTCGGGCGTGCACACGGCCTGCAGTGTGTCGAGCATGGCGAGCAAGTCCTCGCCCTTGAGCACACGCGTGCTCACCAGTTCACCCAGGAAGCGCACGAGCAGACGCACGCGCAGCGCCACGCCCGTTACGTCGCGCTCCTTGCGCAGTGGGTCATCGTCCTTCTCCTGCACCTCCGCATAGCGCTCGCTGATGAAAAAGTCGAAATCGCTCTGCACGTGCGCGACGGTCGCGTCCACGACCTTGCGTCCAAACGCCGGCTTCTTCTCGTTAATGAGCCCCACGAGCACGGCGTACAGCGACGTCTTGTGCGCCAGTTTGCCCGCACAACGCAGCGTGAGCGCCGAAATGTGGTTGAGTTTGGCCTCTTCGTCGGAGGCCTCGAGCTCCGCAAGCACCTTCGTCGCCGCGTCCTGCAGATGCTCGCGCATGGCGGCGCCGCCCTGGACGTCGTCGCCTAGCTGTGCCACTTCGCCGAGCTCCACGATCGCCTTCTTCGTCAGGCGCCACGCGCGCGCGCGGTCACTCTCGCCGTTCGCGCCACCACCGGACGAGTAGCGGTCAAAGCGGCCACCGCGACCGCCACTGTCGTTGTTGCCGCCGTATCGCGATCTTCCGCCGCCGTATCGGTCGTCGTCGCCACCGCCGCCACGACGGTAGTTGTTGTCCCGTGGACGGTAGTTGCTGTTGCCGCGGTCGTCGTAGCGCGCCCGCTTGTTGTAACCACCGCCGTTGTCGTCACCACCGCCGTTGTTGCTGTTGCGCGGGTCGTACTGATCCTGGCGATCGCCGCCGCCGCCGCCGCCACCACCTGAAGCATCGTCGAACGAGCGCTTGCGGCGACGCCCGCCGTCCTGCTCGTAGCCACCACCACCACCATAATTGCTGTTGCTGTTGTTGCTGTAGTCACCACGATCCATTCTGAAGAGCTGCTGTGGGGTGGCGTCACGTAGGGAGATGAAGAGATGGGGTTCTCTGACTTGCGCGTGCTTGCTTCCTGTTGTTGTTGTTATTGGGCTTTGTGTCCTTGCGCGCCAATCCAAAAGTGAGGGAGGCACAATTGTTGAAAAAATAATGCCTCATGCGAACTTAGTCAAAGCTTGCAGAAACTTATATGTCACTAACACGAGAGGGTGAACTTAAGAGATTACTAAAACGAGGGCAGTCTTTGAAAAAAAGAACTTTTTAAGGCATCTTGAAGAAAGGAGCCCAAGATGCCCAAGATGCCCAAAATGCCAATACGAACAACGACACCGGAGAGACTGGAGCTTCACAGTCAAACTGAGACTGCTCGCCTGGTGATGGTAGGTGCTGTCTGTACATGCACATTACGTGTAGTTGCACGCGCGCACTGGCCACGCCAGTGAGTGGGGCGACACGTCATACCATTTACCAGGTGGTGAGCGCTTGTGACCACGCCCTGATGCAAAGCAACCCAACCGTTAGTTATGATTCATCTGCCTCATGCCCGCGAGGGTCACACTATACAAAGCGTCAAGAGCTGCAGAGAAACAACAATCGCGCGTATTCGTTAATCCTCGTACGATCACGATGGAACTACAGGATGGCGCCACACGCACGTCGTCGCCGCCACCACTCACGTCCGTGCTGGTTGCGCTCCTTTTAAGGACAGGAGAGTGCAGTAGCTCGTTACCGCATGTCGTCGCAGCGATCAGCGGGTACGTTGACTATGCGGTACCAAAGATCTGGAACCTTCCACGCGCGTATGAAGCCAACCTGTTGTCGCTGCTCAACCGCTTGGTGTGGCGCATATCATGCGACCTTGCTGCTGGTGCAATCGATTCGTTTTACTGGAAGTAACACTACAGACTGGGGCTCGTCGCTGCTGTGAA
>JAASFY010001305.1:0-10298 GCA_023334035.1 Globisporangium okanoganense
AACTTGACGAGCGCTTCGCCGAAGTGCGGGATCACGTGCTTCTCGGCGAGCATGTTCTCGTCGTCGATCTTCTTGAGCTCCTCCCAGATGATCAGGTGACGCTTCGCCACGCTCTCGCACATGACCTTGTTCTCCTTCATCGTGGGCTCACAGAAGTCTTATTATTATTGCCCTAATTAATCATATAATTAGGACTACTTCCTATTGATGCCTATTTTAAAGCATACCGATATTAATGAGTATAATTAGTGAATATGCCTAATTAAAACCGCCTGATTTTACTTTTTAGGAATTCCTTGTGTACTTTTAGGTAATGTTAGATTTAGCGCTTGTCCTTGATAAGCATGGTTGTCCTGAATGTGGCTTTTTTTACTGGATGCGCAAAATCTATACGTCCGGCTTTCCCCTTCTTTTTTCTATTGGCAAAAGCAAAGCAACTGGTCGAGAGATAACAAACAGCCAGGCATGAGTGCGCTCTTCCCGGCCCCCGTGCACGCGTACACCACGTACAGCGACGACAAGAGCGGCCCAACACCAGCGCCATCTGCAAGTGCTGCTGCCTCATCTTCGTCGTCTGCGGTGGTGACGCGAGCCACGCGCGCCGTCCCGTCGTACCCGCACCGCGTCAAGAGCAAGTTCATTCCACGCAGCGCCGAGGACTTTGGCGATGGCGGCGCGTATCCAGAGATCCACCTGGCGCAGTTCCCGCACAACATGGGCAAGAAAGGCGGCGGCGGGTCGTCCATACTCGGCTCGAATAGCAGCAGCAGCAATACGCTGGCGCTCCAGGTTCGCGGCGAGGACGGGCAGGTGGGCTACGACGCCGTCGTGACGCAGCACCACCGCAACAAGACCAAGGTGTACACGAAATTCAGCGACATTGTCGAGAAGGACACGAGTGCGAGTGCGCTCGAGCTGCCGAGTCGCGACGAGGAGATCGAGACGGCTAACCGCACGAAGGACGCGCTCCAGGTGCTCGTGCAGGGCAAGATCGCGGCGTCGCTGCCCGTGAACGTCTCGCGCCAGAAGACCGCGAAGGAGTCGTCGACGTATATCCGATACACGCCGAATGACCAGGGCAAGATGGGCGGCCAGAGCCAGCAGCGCATCATCCGCATGGTCGACGTGGCGAAAGATCCCATGGAGCCGCCCAAGTTCCAGCACAAGAAGGCCGTGCGTGGGCCCCCGTCCCCGCCTGTGCCCGTGCTCCACTCGCCGCCGCGGAAGCTCACGGTCCAGGACCAGCAGTCGTGGAAGATCCCGCCGATGATCTCAAACTGGAAGAACTCAAAAGGGTTCACGATCGCGCTCGACAAGCGTCTCGCGGCCGATGGCCGTGGCCTCCAGCAGGTGACGGTGAACGACAACTTTGCGTCGCTCTCGGAGGCGCTCGCGATCGCCGAGCGCAAGGCCCGCGAAGAAGTGAACATGCGCGCGACGGTGCAGAAGAAGCTCGCGATGAAGCAGAAGGAGCAGAAGGAGAACGAGCTGCGCGATCTGGCCTCCAAGGCGCGCATGGAGCGCTCAGGCATCCACCGCGATGAGGAGGCTAGAGATGAGTACCACGGCGACGACCAGTACCGTCGTGAAGGACAACGAGAGGGACGTGCGCACTCGCACAGCGACCGTGGCAGCAGCGACGACGAAGACCGTGGGCGTGGTGATGATGACGACGACCCGCGTGGACGTCGTGAGCGCGACCAGATCCGCCGCGAGCGCAAGAAGGAGCGTGAACGTGAGCTGCGCATGCAGAAGATCGGCAAGAAGGGCAAACTCGCGCGCGACGACGACCGCGACGTGTCCGAGAAGATCGCGCTGGGCCAGTTGCAGGGCGCCGGTAAGCTCTCGGGCGACGCGCTCTTTGATTCGCGTCTCTTTAACCAGTCGCAGGGGATCAGCTCGGGCTTTGGCCCCGAGGACGACTACACGGTCTACTCCAAGCCACTCGTGGACCGCGGCAAGGCAAGTGTGTACCGCCCCAAGGGCGACAACGCGGGCTTTGGTGACGCAGACAAGCAGATGGAGGATCTGCAACAGGGACACACGAAGCGCTTCAAGGCCGACAAGCAGTTCCGCGGCACGGAGCAGGTCGGCCACGGCCGCGATAGGCCAGTGCAGTTCTCGTACGACACGGCCAAGGACGAGGATAATGAGGACGAGGACAAGAGCCGCTCCTCTGCTGCTACTGCTGGTCGTGGCCGCGGACGCTCGCCACCGCCGCGCGCCCGTGAGCAGCGTCGTCACTCGCCGTCTCGCTCGGCATCGCGCTCGCGCTCCAAGTCCAGATCGCGCTCGCCGTCGTACTCTCGCTCGCGAACACGCCGCCGCTCGCCGTCGCGCTCTCGTGGTCGAGTTCCCGCCCCAGCGCGCCGCCAGCGCTCGTACTCGCGCTCTCGTTCGAGCTCCCGTGGTCGAGGAGGAAGAGGAGGCGGTGATCGTGACGACAGAAAGCGTAGCCGTCGTGATGGCAGTGACAACGACAGCGACGACGACCCGTTCGGCCTCGACCAGTTTCTCACGGACGCGCGCAAGGGCAAGGACGACAAGCCCAGCAGCAGTTCTCGTCGGCGCTAGCTGAAGCGAGTGAAGGCGATGACAAGGCGATTTGATTTCACAGAAGAAGACAAAAACACAGGACGGCGTGGAAGATGGATGAAGATGATGCATGAACAACAAGACACAAGACACAAGACACAAGACACAGAGCCAAGGGGACCAGCACAGCGAGTGGCGATTGGCTGAACACACACATAGGTAGGTGCATGGAGAATATCAGATACAGCTAACTACATGAGGTGCGATTGAGAGAGAGAGAAAGTAGTAGCTACAGTAATCTCAGTACATGATGACCGCATGCAGCATCTCTTCCTGTGCCAATTGAAGATAGACTCGTTGTCACTGAGTTGCAAGACCAATTTGGCGTGCATGTGACATGGGTGCACTTCTTGTCTGTTGCCACACTATTGTCACCAAAAGGTACGTTTTGCGGTCTATTATTGGCTGAAACCCGTTTCAAGTCAGGTCTCCCGCCACCGACCAGGACTACAAAAATGTCATGTGTGTGACTGCAACCTCATTCGCCAAGCCGACACGCCGTCGCCGCCAGCTTCAGCCACAGAGCCACACAGACACAGAGCTAATAGCTATGGAGCAGATCAAGGTGATCATCGGGCGCGACAAGGCGGCGCCGTCCGTGACCACGAGCGAGTCGCTGGCCAAGACGTGCCCGTCGCTCTCGCGCTCGCAGCGCCTGATCGGCTTTGCCTCGTGCTTCTGCCTCGGGTACCTCATCAGCTTTGGCGTACGTCGAAGTTTTTCTTATCTACCAGCATGTTGCTCTTATATCTCACTAGCCATTGACTGACTGACTGACTATGTGTTTGTTGTGGCTGTTGCTGTTGGGCTATTGGCAGTCGACGTTCGCGCTCATCGGCGGCAGCGCGAATGGCGCCAAGTTCGGCATCACGTACTCGATCGGCAACGTCATCGCGCTCTGCGGGTACGCTCACCATCCATATTTATATATATGACTGTGATAGTGAGGCTAACAGTTGGTATGTATCGCAGGTCTGGGTTCCTCGTGGGGCCCAAGGAGCAGGTGAAGCTCATGATGAAGCCCGTGCGTCGCGTCGCTGCGGTCATCTACCTGGCCATGATCGTCGTCGTGCTGTCTGTCGCCATTGCGGTTCGTATTAGTACATATTATCCACACAACCAACCAGTGATCATTTTGTTTTTCTGATACTAATCTAATCTTGTGGTGTTCTGATGGTTTCATAATTAATGTCAGGCTCCCAACCTCGGCGGACTCGTGCTCTTCCTAGTGTTCATCCAGTTTGTCGCTGCTGTCTGGTACGTGACCATAGTCTATTTGTCGATGTGACTGCCAGTAGCTTATTGCGTTTGCTCTATTCGTGCCTAGGTACTCGGCGAGCTACATTCCGTACGGCCGCAAAATCCTCACGGGCATCTGCAAGAAGACCTGCGGCGGCACGATGGAATAATTTATTCACACCCAGAACTCTCATCCAAGCTATCCACGCTACACTGTCTATCATCAACCACAGCCCAGGTGGCGCATCTTCAGGTAGCCCAGCAATACCACGAAGCAATAGAGCAAGCCGTCCCCATATTCACACAATGGTTTGGGATTTCAGAGATGGGTGTATGTATGAATGAGTGGTGTATTGATGATTGATTTCTATGGCTGGCTTACAGCAATTGTCCTGAAGGAAAGCATGTGCAGATGCACCCAGGACCTGCTGGTCCTTGGGGGTTCTTCTGTGCATTGGACATGAAGACTTTTGCTCCATGGATAAATTACTAACTGCTAGCTGGCAGTAGTAGCTTAGAGCCCGTAGTGGGTCGCGTTCGTGTACACGACTTCGCTGAACTCGACGGGGCAGTACGGGAACGCGGCCGAGGCCGAGGCGTCCGTGAACAGCGCCTTGCCCGAGAGGTACGTGACGTAGACGCCCGTGGTGGCGCACAAGAGGATCACGACCAGGGCCACGACCTTCTGGTACAGCGGCGTCGTGGACCAGAAGACCTTGACGTAGAACGCGATTGGCAGGATGATGCCGCCCACCGTGATCGCCGAGGCACCGACAAAGTCCGTGATGTCGAGAAAGTGGTCCTTGAAGAGGATCGAACAGACCAGGAGCAGCGCCACGATCGCGATACGGAGCACGACGAACTTGACCACGACGCCCGTGCCGCGGTACTCGGAGCGCAGCGCCTCGTCGGCCTCGAGCTCGCGCTGCTCGGACTCGGCGAGCGAGGTCACCGACTGGGACGTCGTGACCACGCCGTCCTTGTCCGAGAGACCAGTGGGCGTGAGCACCTTCTCGTAGAAGCTCGAGGAGTGCTCGGGGGCTTCTTCGTCGGCGACGACGAGCTCCGGACGCTTATGCATGCCCAGGATCGTGCGCTCGGCGAGGTACAACACCGGGTTCAAGATCACGGCGAACGCGATCGCCATGTGCACCTGCATGCACAGGTACGCGAGCACGACCGAGCCGCGGCTCGCTTGCAGGTTGAGCGCGGCGCCGTTGATCGCAAAGAGCAGATTGCCCGGGATCTGGCAGCCAACGAAGCTGTAGGCCGTCAGGCCGATAGTCAGGAACAGGCACGCCGTGAAGAGCATCGTGCATGCGACGACTCGCGGCATGCGCGCCGGCTGCGAGTGTTCACGCTGGAGCTCCGGCACCATCACGGCCGCCGAGTACGCGAGCGCGAGGTTGCCAAACATGGTCGCGACCTCCTTGAACTTGAAGTCCGGGGCGATGACTGACGGGTGGCTGCCGATCTTGTCGGCCACGACGTAGAGCGCGATGCCGTCGGCCAGGAGCGTGCCCAAGCAGCCCACGAGCGCCGTCACAGAGCCTTCCTTCATGGTCGGCGTGAGCACCACCGGCAGCAACGAGGCTGCCATGATGACGCTCCACACCTCGGGCTCAAACGCGTCCGGGGCGATGCCGTCTAGCAGCGTGCCGCCGAGCACGAGGAAGGCGCAGGGCACGAGCAGACAGACGCCGAACTGTGCGACGAGCACGGCGTAGCGGCCCGGCTGACCGGCCACCCACTCGCCCACGTCGATGTACGTCTTGACGTTCTTGGGCGCCACGAGCATGACCTTGGAGAGCGCGACGCACGAGCAGATGTTGACGAGGCCCATGACGAGCAGTGCCACGACTGCAAACGCTGGGCCCGCACGCGCAAAGCTCGCTGGGATGCCCAGCGTGCCGATGCCGTAGACGACACAGAAGAAGTTGAAGCCGATCTTAAAGTCCTCGCGCGTGAAGAACGGCATCGTGGCTTGTTCAGGAGGTTGTGATGATGGTGGTGCTTGTGCTGATGAGGGCAGATTGGAGAATGATAATGGATCTTGAGCGCTGGCGGTAGGTTGGCTGGTAGAGATCACCTAACACTGCAGAGGCTCTATTCAGTGGTCGGTGGGCATGTCTATCAGTCAGTCGCTTGATTCACTGCCGAACTCACGAAGAGCTCACTCTCAGCCAGTCAACAGTGTCTCTTGCACCAATCGCCATCTGGCTATTGAGGTTTCATCGACTCGGAGCGTTCGAGCCCGATGATAGGCTCAATGCGAGTGCGCGGCCTTTCACCCTTGCGAGAATATCAGTTAAGGCTTGTTGGGAGCGTGACGCGGGCGTTTGTTTGGCTCGGAGCGCGCGAATGGTGTGGGCTCACGTGATTAAAGAGATGCTCCAGAGACAGGGCCAGCTGGATCTCTTTTGGAAAAGAGACTTCGCGTGGCTGTGGCTGGCGCATGTCACAGGGCACGTTCCTTGTCAAGACACCAAAAGCTTTGGCCCTAGGCTTCTTGAAACGGATTCATAGCGGCATGGCATTTGGTGGTTGAGCCATATGCGAGCATGAGCTATTCACTTTGGAGCTCTTCCACCACTCGTGAGCATGAGGCACCACGCCGTTCGTACGATGGGAGACCGTCATAATTGCCTCGTCGCAAAGATCTGAGGAGATGGGCAGTTCGCGAAGATGCATCAAGTCGGTTCGAAGTGCACCAAACTCGAGCATCGAATGGAAACCTGCGATTGCCCGGCGTCACTGAAGCTGCAGACTTGGATCCAGGCTGACAAGCGTCCTCTAAGCACAACTTGGTGATGTGGGGGAGCCCGAGTGTATCTGGTCGTTATGACCGCCCCTCTTCACAGGTGATGACGACCTCCTGGCACTTATTCAAGTACTGTACTGTACTTCCAAATGATACCGGCCATTCAGGTGTCAAGGATCATTTCCATGTCGAATCAAGTCACGTTTGCTTGCTCTGCGGCTGTCGGAGTATCTCTCCTGCGAGCTATGTGTTGCTTTCTCGGTCGTGCCCAAGAGTGTCCTGGATGGGTCCTCAAAAGCTTTGGTGCAAAACTTGTCGAGCAGAGCGTTCGCCTAGCTGTTAGCGCCAGCAATAAAGTACACTCGCCGTGCTCTCAAGTTGAGCAAGAGCAGCTTGTTGCTGCTCACCCGTGCTGGAAGCACCGAATCTGACAAAGTTCTCTCAAAACCGGGTTTCAGACACCTTTATCTTAAATCCGGTTCTGTATTTTGCCGCAAACTTGAGTTTTTCCAGTTTAAAAAAGAGCTTTGTTTTACCGGTATTACAAAGCTCTTTTTAGGAGGCAAGTTGATATGGAGTATGACGAGGTTTGTCTGACAGCCTTTTAAAAAATCAATTGATTTTTTAACTTTTATTTCGAAATGCGAGTCACTTGTTTTGAATATGCTTTGCACGTGTCGTGGAGAAATCGCCACGACACATGCAAAAGCATACAAAGCGCAAGTGAGTCGCCATTTTATGCAATGAAACAGCACCACCACGCAACCAGATCGAATGTTTCTTGAAAAACAAGCCAAGTTGGTTGGAGCTTTCAACCTGAAAAACTATCCAAATCGGTTGGCAGACCACGAGAAAAAGCGCTGCGGTCAGCGCTTTTCACGCAACAACACCTCCGCAGGGGACGACAAGGGCGCGTGGCTCCACTGGTCCACAGGCACGCGCACATTATCTCTGCGCTCAGCGACCACCACCTCCACTACGACGCTCATCAGGACGTCGCGCTCGCTCCTGCTGCTGCTGCGCCGTCGAGCCCGCTCGTCCACAGCCGCCTCCATCTCCCAGCAGAAGCAGCAGCAGCTCTTCCGCAGTACAACAGCCTCTGCTCCTACACCACAGACAGCCATGGCGGCGTTCGTGAAGGCGGACACGCAGGGCTTCGCGTATGCCGGCGAGCAGCTGCGCGCCGGCCAGCTTATCGCGTTCCCGACCGAGACGGTGTACGGCCTCGGCGCGAACGCGCTCGACCCAGAAGCCGTGCTCTCGATCTTCAAGGCCAAAGGGCGACCGCTCACGGACCCGCTCATCGTGCACGTGCCAACGATCAACGAAGCTATGGAGCTCGTGGACCTGACGGAGAAAGGGCGGCTTGCGTTCGAATGTCTTGGCCGCGCGTTCTGGCCCGGCCCGCTCACGCTCATCGCCAAGGCCGTGCCAGCATTGCCGCTGACCGTGTCGGCGCACACGGGCTTCGTAGGTCTGCGCTGTCCAGCGCACCCTATCGCCCAGGCGCTGCTGGCAGCCGCGAAAGTGCCCGTTGCAGCACCGAGCGCGAACCGCTTTGGCCACGTGTCGCCGACCACGGCGCAGCACGTGATGGACGACCTGGGCGCGTGCGCGAACATTGGCATTATCCAAGGCCGTGACGGTGACGACGAGGTCGCAGTGTGCCAGGTGGGCATCGAGTCCACGGTCGCGAAGATCGTGCCGGAGGAGAACAAGCTCGTGATCTTCCGCCGCGGCGGCATCTCGGACAAGGCACTCGCGCAGGTGCTGGCAGCGAACGCCGAGCTGCTCGGCGCGACCTACGAGATCGTAACGATCCAGAAGGAGGTCCAGGAGAACACGACCGAGGCGCAGCAGGCGCCCGGCCAGCTGCTCACGCACTACGCGCCCGACGTCGACACGTACTTGTACCAGGAGAGCGCCGTCGAGGCCTTTGATGTGGCCACCGAGGACGTCAGCAAATGGGTCATCATCGACTTTAACGGCAAGCTCAGCGCGCTCCAGCACCGAGTGAAGGCGTACAACGACCTGTCGCCCACGGGGGACATCACCGAGGGCACGCAGAGCATCTTTGACATGCTGCGCTGGGCTGAGAACGTCGCCGACGTGCAGCGCGTGGTGCTCACGGACGTGCGCGACGTGGACCACGAGCTCGCGGCCGCGCTGCACGATCGCATGTTCCGCGCGTCGTCGGGCAAGCTGCGCGCGCTGCGCTTCTAGAGACTGCGAGATAGACAGAGACTTCCATTAATCACACGTAGAGTTTTATTTTTTTATTTTTGTTGCAATTGGTAATCGAGTGTCACCCACAACAGTAAAGTAGCTTCTCACAGCAAGAGAGCAGTTCTTGAAGCACCACTGCGCTCTACCATCTTTGCTTTGAAAACGACATCTCGGTGGGCAGAATCCATGCAACTTGGTCTTGATTTTGATTTTGGAAGTGTGGATGGCGATCAATGTGCACAAGTATTTTTGGTCACTTTTGGAAATTACATTTGTCAGATGGTCATTACCTGCAAATGTATCAAAAGGAAAGTTGACGCAAATCATTTTCGAGCCCTTCCCCTAAACTACTTGTAACTCATTCCAGTACAAGCATCAGCTTGCATTACTGGCAGGTTTGCATGATGCTCGCAAATGCCCAGCTCGCAGTCAAAGGAGTCACGAAAGAGTCCATACATTTACATTTCAAGAGCGGCGGTGATATCGCTCCAGTGTCTTTTGGAAGTGGTCCGAGGCAATGCGCTCTACAATCGATTTCGCGTTACGCGAAGTGTCCAGCCTACGTCCCGCTTACGTGAAGCGCCCAGTCTATGTCCCTTTGCGGATAACGACACATTTGTAATCGTACTTTATCGAGTGTTGGATTGTAGAATCAGTATAGTTTTTATCACTTCACAGCTGTCAAGGCTTCTTTTGAGCTCCACTAAAGTACGATTGAAGCTGTAGTTATATCCATTTTCCATTGCAATTGCCACGTTTACTCACAGCCACAAATTGTACAGAACATGGCTTGAATGGTGGGACGAATGAACCCAAGGGAACGACGAGCTCCACGCGTGGCCTTGTGAGCACTTGAGCGTGGGGCTGTTGCGCGTTCCCGCCCCTGCTGTTGCTGTCCTATCAGTCTCGTTTTCACTAGCTCCGCAGCAGAACCCTCACCAAGCCCCCTGCCATCCAGCCAGCCACCATGGACGCCAAGGACGTGCTGTGCCTCATCATGGACTTTGTCGTGCCGGGCATCGGCGGCACGATCGTGAACGCGCTCGACACGCTCGGCACCCTCTGCTACGAGATGAAGGAGAACGAGGTGATGTGTCGCCGCGTCTTCGAGCGGCTGCAGTTCGTCTGGGACGAGCTCCGGAAGATCTAGGACGAGGGCATGCTGCGCGACAACCAGGTATTGCCAAAGTACGGCGGCGCGATTGCGAACTTCATGAATTTCCTCAAGAAGCACTCGCGCAAGAAGCTGCTGTCGCGGCTCGCGTCGAGCCGCAAGCTCGCCGAGGAAGTGCAGGAGTTCCACACGGAGATTGACTTTCTCTTCAAGCTGCTCAACCTGGTGCACATCGCTGAGATGTCGGCGTGGAAGATACAATGGGAGAAGGACCAGCAGACCCAGCGCGAACAGATGCAGCAGCTCGTGAACAACACGCACCTGATCGCGTCCGAGCTCCGTGGCGGCGCGCTCGTGGAGGCG
>JAASFY010001306.1:0-10282 GCA_023334035.1 Globisporangium okanoganense
ATTCGAGCATTTAATTCCAGCGCGAGAGGTAAACTGAAATCAAAGCACCAAGTGAAATTGGTTAAACTGCTGCTGCTGCTGATCTATCTGTTCATTTGATGTTGCTTAGATGGTTGTGTGACTTTGTTGGGCTCACAGGAATCGAGAGACTCTGCTGGCTGTGGTGGTGCTGGAAGAAATGTTACTGTTGCTGCTACTGCTACTGGTGAAAAGGTTTGTGCTTGCTGGCTTGAGCAGAAATCTGTTCCTGGGCTTCTTCAAGAGACTCGGGGGCGTGAGTGACGATCCACTGAGCTTGGCCTTGCGCACACTGCCAAACTGCTCCATCTTGCTGTCGTGCTGCGACCAGAGCGTCTTGAGCTTGGACGGCGGCGGCGCGGGGTCTTCGTTCTCGTTACCAACCCCAACACCAGCGTAAAAGAACGATTCGACTTCATTTTCCTTATCATCGAGCTCTGACTTGCGGCTCTTCTTGCTCTTCTTTACCCCTTGGAAGTCCTCGCGGTTGTGGCACTTGGACGCGTTGCACGCACACTCGCTACCACACTTTCGCTTCTCGGCCTTGCACGCGCAGCCCTTCGTGGCACATTTACCATTACAGGTGCAGCAAAGCGGCCTCGCTAGGAGCTCGTCGATCTCGTCCATGAAACCAGCGCCAGCAACGCCACTGGCTCGCTGGGCTTTGCCTCCCGCCGACGGAATTGTAGACACTCTGCTCGCATGCTTCGTCGCGCCGCGCGTGCCTTCGTACTCGACGTAGTCAGAGTCGTCGTCCTCGCAGTCGTCATCTTCATCGTCTTTTTCGTGCTCGCTGCTCGATACGATCTCATCAACGTCGATGATTTTAACAAACTTCTTCTTCTTCTTTGAAGCTAGCTTGTTCATTGTATCAAGCGACGCCTGCATGGCGAGCTGGAGCTTCAGCGCTTCCAGCGCTCTCTTGGTCTCGTCGAGCTCGCGTTTAAAAAGACTCGACTGGAATGTGCCCTCAGGCACGTCACCATCACGTGACGAGTAGAACTCGAAGGTGTCGAGCAAAATGCCCCCGCGACGGCCCAGTTCCCACATCTCTTGCTTCAAGCCCGCAATGGTAACCTCGTACTTGTCGGTCTGGGCGATAAGCTGGGCTTTCATCGCGTCACTGTCAGCCACGGAGTTCTCCAGCCCCATGCAGCTCGACTTGCTTTCGACCGCAGTCTCCACTAGATGCCTGATGATCTGGTGACATGCAGTCGCGGTCGCTGGGAAGAGCTCCTCTGGCGTCGCGTTGTTCCGCTCCACGCTCGCTAGTTTTTGCTGGAGCAGCCGGATCTCTGCGTTCTTTTCTCTCAACGAGTCCTTCAGGCTGGCCAACGCGTCGCCACCTCCTCCTGCGGACGAGTTCGCCTCCTCGAGCCGCGAAATCTCGAGCGCGAGTCGCTTTCGTTCCTCCAGGTCCATCTCGATCGCGTTCTTGGCGCCCTGGATCGTCATCCGGACCTCAAACGTTTTCTCAAGCGCCTTTGCGACACTCTCCATGAAGTCGCTTCGATTTGCTGGCTTGCCGCTCTCTCGACTGGCGTCTTGCTGCATATCCACAGGCAAAGAGGATCTTGCCACCGCTGGCTGCGTCTTCTTCTTCATCTGCTGCTGCTGCTGGTTGAAAGCCATCGTTCGCATTCGCTTGTTCGCATTCGCGACTTCTTCGGTCTTGCGCTTTAGAACGCTGTGCTGCTTGCTGTGAAGCGCAGTGAGCTTGTGCAATTCATGCTGCTTGCGCTGGTCCTGGCGCTTGAGCTGGAGGATCTTGAGGTCCTGTTCGCGCTTCTCCTTGCGGTAAGCGTCTGCTTTTGCTCGGAGCTTTTGCTGCAAACCCGTCTTTTGCGTCTTCATGTCCACGATTTCCTGCTCGAGCGTCGAGATCTTGAACTTGCCAGTCTTCCACAGTGTTGTGAGCCGCTTACACTCCTCCTCGGCTTGCTTGGCGACTTGCAGTTGGCTCTGGATCTTCTGCAGCTGCACTCGGACGTCCTCCTTGTTCTTCTGGTCCGCTGTATCAGCGCTCTGGCCGCTCGTTCTGATTTCCAGAGACAGCCGCTTCTTCGCGGCAGCCAACTGGTCAACACGGGTCTCCAACGTGATGATCTTCTGCTCATACGAAGTCGTGAGGCTCGCGAGACGCGCTTCCGTGGACGACGACGAGGACAACGCATCTAGCTCCCCCATAATCTTCTCCTTTTCGACAATCACATCCGAGAGATTGTCCAGGTCGGCTTGCAGCTGCTCTTGGGTGCCAGGCGACGCAAAAAGAGTCTCCGTGGTGGTGACAGCATCCGGGAGCTGAATCTGAATCGTCTCCTCGAACGCCATGGCCTCAAGCGCCAGCGCCTTTGTTGAAGACACCGCATTACTGGCAACCGACCCAGCGCCTCGCATTCCTTCAAACTCAGACGACGCTGGTACAGCGTTCTTCTTTTTGGCCAGGAACTCGTCAGCGACCTTTTTCCACTTGTTCTTCGCACTCATGACCATCCGCAGCTCCTCCTCGCGCGTGCGCACAACGTTTTTCCACCTATGCAGCTCGGCCTCCAAGTCGGCGATATCCGAATTCTGATATTGCTGCTCACTGCTCGCAGCCATAGCTCGCGTGCGTGCCTGACTGGGCTTGGACTGCTGCTGCATGAGCTGCAGCTGGAGCAACTCGAGCTGTCCCTTGAGGTATGCGACCTCGTTCGCGGCGCTCATCTCCTTGTTCACCACGGCGCTGTTCTGGATGTTGCGTGCGCGTGACGCGTACCGGAGCGTGCTGGACGTCTCTTCAAAGTTGACATCCGCTGGACTGACGCATGCGATCATGAGCGTCTTGCTGTTGCCGCCAAGACTGTCTTGCAGCAGGCGCGTGAGCTTCGAGTCGCGGTACGGGACGTGATTCGCTGCCATAGAGCTTGAGCGGCTTCGTTCGCAGAGCGCGTTAATGACGTTGCCGAGCGACAGGAGACCGAGGTTGATGTTGACGCCCTCCTTGAACCGCGCTCCCATGGTGTTCGTCTTTTTGGCGCGCTCCGAGCCGGCGAGGTCCACGAGGTGGAACTTGGAAAAGCGCGCCTCGACGCCCTCGCTAACATTGTCGTACTGCTCCATCGTGAGCGTACAGATCGCGTGCGAGCGACTCGACTGTGCGTTCATGACCGTCGCCGCCGTGGCACGATGCAGCGCACCAGCTTGCAGCAGCGACGCGACCTGGGTAATGGACTTGACCTCGTGTTCGCTCAGACCCGCGACCACGATGCCGCGTTTGCCCTCGTCCCGCACAGAGAGGCCCGTGGATGACGCGCTTGTGCTGCCAGCGTTCGAGGCCACCGAGAGCAGGTCGTAGATCTCTTCGTTCAGGATCTGCAGGAAGTTTATAATAGCGAGCACAGCAACAGAGATGTTATTATATACAACCTGCACCCATCGTGTACATGATATGTAACGCATTGCTGAATGCAATCGTACCTCTAAATACGACACTTTGACGACGATCTTCTTGTCTTCTGGGGCGGCCTCGACGCGCCGGAAGATCTACACAAAAAGCAGCAGAAGAGCACACGTTATATCAGTACACCGTCATATTGTGACTGGTGGTGTCTAAAAAGGAAAAAAGAAGCACGCAAAAACGCACGTCATCCATGGCTCGCGGGATGATTCCGCGGTCCCCAGGCGCAACGCTGAGCTTGAACTCGTTTCCCATCGTGAACCTGCACACACAAATAACACACATAGACACAGTAATGAGTCTTTTCATCATATACAGCTCAATCAAACAAAACAAAAATCAACTAAACGTAATATACGCACGTCTTGCCCGAGCCCGTCTGGCCGTAGGCGAACACCGTGGCGTTGTAGCCGTCGAAGACGCGGTCGACGAGCGGCGCCACGAGCTGCTCGTACACATGCTGTTGCGGCACCTGCGGCGGGAACGCGGCGTCAAAGCCGAAGTGCCTGTCGCCCAGGACCACGCGCGCGCCGACCGCCTGGACGCACGCCTCACTGGCCTGCGCTTCTTCGCTCGCGCTCATTGGCCGCACGCGCACGGCCACCTGGACGCTACTGCTGCTGTTGTTGGTGCCCGCATGGGGCTTGGCGTCCGGGCTGTTGGTGGAAGAGGATACGCTCGCGGCCGGCCCGCGTGGCTCGAGCTGCTCCATGAAGAGCGATGTTGCTGTTGTTTGCTTAAGAATGGGAAAATGCGATCGGATTTTGATTTCAAAATTAGCGCGCGTTTTTTATATTAAATCACAAAAACTGCGCAATCACAAATGAAGAAAGCAGTTTTATTGGGAATCGTAATTTGTGATCCATGTCAATGCGAATGTTACATGTGTGTTCATAACCACGGATCAGCAGCATTGGTGACCATCGTCGTCGCGGCACTTGGTGCACGGAGCTGGTCGGGGCTGTCGAACGGCTGACCGAACGGAGACGCAGCCCACTTGTCTCCACTGCTGAAGCGAGCTCCACCACCACCACTACCAGTGGTGAAGTCGGCACTGGGGAAGTCCATTGCAGGCGTCGAGAACGCGCTTGGGTTCAGCTGTGGCTCGGTGGTGTGCGGTGTTTTCAGGTTGCCGCCTGATGCCATTCCAGTTGACTCACTAGTCGTGATTTGGAGCTCATGACTCGCACAGAACGCACTCAGTGCATCTTGCGGGGCCTTCGTGAACTCGTGGATGTTGGCGCTCGTCGACCGGAGCTCGAGGATCCCAGACCAATAATAGTACGGGCTTTGTGCTGACGACGACGACGAGGAGGCTGCTGCGCTCAAGCTACAGGTGAGAGTCACGGACGCAGAGATGAACACGTCCCATCTCGTCTCGGTCAAGAACGCAATCTACAAAGGTACACACACAGGTCGGTACTCCCTTTGTTAACGTCATCCAAAGTCATCCCAGGTATACAGGTATATATGAGACAGACGTACGTGAATCTGGATCGGCGTGTCGATCAGCAAGTCCCTGATGATCATGACGCGGGCGTTGCAGTGCTTCACGAGACGCTGGCAGAACGACAGCACCTTGTCTCTGCTGCCATCCCCATTGGGTGCAACAACCGACTCGATCGGAAACAAACAGCTCGCCTCCGCTCTGTAACAACAATTTCACAATTTCAACAATCACAGAGTTAGCACAAATCAGCATTTCCCAGTCAAGCTTTGGTTTTGAATCCCCTTCTCACACACTCACCCTTGCCAGCAGCGCTGAAAGAACGCGCCCGTGGCAAACTGGTGCTTTGGGGTCCGGAAAAGCGCGTCAAAGTGCACCACGAACTTCTCCGACGGACTCAGGCGGATCGGCACGACCTGCAGCTGGTCATCCCCACCCGAAGTGTCAACTTCGTTAAAGACCACCTGGAAAAAGAACGTGGCTTGTGTGAATTTCTGCAGCTGAAAGCGTTTCTCGCCCTTGAAAGTCCCAAAGCTCGGCAGATTCCCACTCGCACTACTGCCTCCTTGCAGCAATCGGAGCTTGATGTCGTTTGAGCCGTCGATGCACTTCACAGCACCGTGCGGACGGACGTGGATCTCAAAGTCGCCAAGCGAGATGTTGGTGAGGTTGCAGCAACTCACGCAGATCGCCACGACCTCCTCGTGGCCTGGGAGCGGCTGCTTGTACGACACCGTGAGTGAGAACGGGTCCGAGCATCCCGTCACTACAACGCCATCCCCATCTTGTCCGAGATCAGCCATATCAAGTGGTGATACTGAAACGCTGGAGAGAAATTCTTGGTGCTTGCGGGGCGTAAACAAGTGCGCCGGGTGGAACATTTCCTGAGAGTACAGACTCTTCCCATCGAGTCCACTCGCGGCGAAGTGCTCCTGCAGCCTGGATCACACACACATATATCAGAGTTAGTTCGTACAAACCCCACAGTATTCTATGATAAACAGACAAAACTCACGTATGGTTCTCGAGCGATGCGGGGGACGAATGACTCGCGACAAAGAGCTTGAGCTGCTCATATTGCTGCTGGATCTGTGGGGCAAGCTGCGGTTGCAACTGCGCCATCACCTTCATGCAGTCCACGATCGCGACGAGCGTCTCAATGCTGCCTTGGTGCTTGGATCGGTTCCCATAGCCAGCGCCGACACCATTCCCACCCAGCTTCCCATCGTCAAAGGTTGCGTTTGCGCCGTTCCCGCTCGCTTGCTCGCTCAAGGACTCATGCTCATCATGTCCGCCAGTGAACGACTCTTGGATTTCAAAACGTAGCTGCTCGCAGAGCTGCTCGATCAGTACCACTTGGAAGCGCGCAGCTAGCTGGAGGCCTACCCAAATGAGCTGCACGCGCACTTCAGCGGACGCGATTTGGCGCCACATGCACTGGATGTCGCTCTGGAAAAACTGGAGCGACTCACGGAACAGCAGCGCGCTCGAGTGCAGTGCGTTCTGATAGTGGCGCGTAAGCAGCGCCATGTAGCAGAACTGGCTGTTCTGAGCCAGTGGCAGTGAGCTGCTGCTTCTGGTGTTGTTCTTCGAGAGCAGTAAGCCCTGGAAAGCCTTGAGGGTAATGAGCTGCGCCACTTGGAGATACTGTGCTGACGGCCCTTGCCCGTTTGTAGGCTCATATAGCCCAAGCGCCTGAATGAAGCAGCGAAAGACCTGCGAGCCATTCACACGTGGAGAGAGCCTCGAGTGGCCCTGTGGCTGGCGGAAGAACTCGAGCGCACAGAGCGACTCGAGCATCAGGAACTCTTGCTTGTGGACCACGCGATGGCACACTGAGTCCATAAGCAGCTGGATGAGGCCCTGTCGATCACTAAAACACACATAACAACGTCAGAGGGAGAATATAAAGCTGCCCACAGTGAGCTTACAATTTTATTTTCACGTACGTCTCACGTTCCATGAGGCTCAGCGCTTCAACGACTCGCACAAACAGCTGCAGATAGCTCGCTGCCGAGACCCACGCGAAGGTCTTGACGAGCATCTGGCTCATCTCGAGCTTGAAGTCTGAGCTATTATGGTAAAAGCACTGCGCGATGAGCTCCTGGACGAGTCCTGGGGCGCGCTTGAGCCGCGCAAACGCGAGCAGCGGGTGCGACAGCAGCAGGAACATGGCGCGACAGAGCGCCGTGGACTGCGCCAGAGACGCTCGTCGCGAGAAGAGCGGACAGATCCAGGACTCGAGCAAGTCGTTCGCGAGCTGGTCCATTCGCACACGCCGCGTCAGCGACCTCAGCTGTTCGTCGTCGTCATCGTCCTCATCCTGGTCTTGGCTGCCTTCCACGTCAATGTCCAGGTACGGCAGACTGATCCCGGGACAGCGCGCGCCGCTCTTCTCCATCATCATGTAGAGCAGCATCGCGATCCACGTGAGCGCGTCGACCTGGTGCTTCATCGGGAGCTTCTTGGCCGCCGCCTGGATCGCCAGGATCCGCGGATAGGCTTCCTTGAACACGGACGAGATGAGGTCATTCACTGCCGACTGGCTCACGGGCGACTCCTTCACAAAGCTGAACGCGTTCATGGCCGAGCCGCGCGAGAAGAGCATGCGCATCGCCGAGAACGCCGCTCCTGAGACTTCCTTTGAGGTCGCAAGGCCATTGTTACCGCCACTGGCATCGGCATCGAGGAAGAGCGCCTGGAAGATGAGCTTCCACGTGTCGGTGACGATCGTCCAGACGTCCTGCTGGCAGCAGATGCGCGCCTCGTGGGACTCGAACGGGAACACGAAGAGCCCGTCGCTCGTGAGGATGCTCGTGGCAACACTGACCGTCACGCGCGCCAAGGTCGCGATCGCGCAGCAGCGCACGTCGCTCTGCTCGTGGGTGAGCACCGCGCGGAGCTTGTTCATCGGCTCCTTCTCGGACGAGATGAAGAAGCTAAGCACGAGCGGCAGCGGGAGCTGCTGGAAGACCGGGATCGTAAACAGCAGCACGGGCGCGTTCTGGGAACTCGCGAGCTCCGTCACACAGGCGTCCAGCAGGAATTGCCACGTGCTGAACGTGCTGCAGCTCGGAGAGCGACTCGCGAGGCGGTAGCCCAGGATCTTCATACCCGCGCTCGCCTCGGGCTTCAGGCATTCCTACAGACATAGATTCAGGATGTCAGTGAGACTCACATAGACATACCTGCCAATAGTTTTGAAGACATCCAATGCACAGTACTTCGAGCGCTTCACGGTAGTCACGGAGCGCGAGCGCATTGCGCTTGGTGGACACAACGTGTAGCAGCTTCTGCACTTTGGCGAGCGCGCGCTTGGCACTCGCAGATGAGGCCTCACCCCCGAGACTCTCCTGCATCATCTTCTCAGAATCTCTCGCTCTCTTGTCGAAGCTGACTTGTTGAATGGAAGGCTCGCTCTTGAAGATCTTTTCATCGGCGACCTTCTATCCATCCTGCGTCTCTTCACGATCCCATCGAAGCGCATATTCGACTTGCAAAGGACCCCACGAACGAGGTCTATCCACCCCTCGTGACTCAAAATAGCCTTCAGTGAAACGCGAGCGTGAAGATGAGACCACACGTCGCCTTGCGTCACCTTGCGAGATAGCTCAACACTCGCCCACGCACAACCAGCAACTCGTATCAATGCATGACCCTGGGCCTTTACCGGAGAGGCGCTACGAGCTTGTCCCAGTAGGTCCTCTGTTCACGCTCGACCTCTTCAAGTCGCTCAAGTCCCAGGTACTCTCTCCACGCACCGAGAAGCGCGTCGACGTATTTCTCAAACGCCATAGTCGACTGCTCTTTATCGAATACTTGATCTCGCTCGCGCTCAGCATCTCCATGCTGCTTGTCAGTGCAAACGCAGGAAGGGCCGCGGCGCTCGGTTGCTTCATCTGCGGCCTCCCGCTGGCACTGGGCAGCGTCGCGTCGCTGCGGTACGGTATCGTGCGGCTGCTGTGTCGAAAGTACGACTTCTGGTTCCACCTTTGTGCCAATGGCATGACGTACGTGATGCTCGCCGCCATGTTCCGTGACCTGCGCGTCAGCCGTGTGCTCATCGACATCGTCGGCTTCCAGAACATCGTGCTTGTTGACGCGCAGCTGCTGGGCGTGCGCCACTTGATCATGGGCGGCGCCATCGCGATCCTCACGATCAACGTGCTGCTCGTCTGCGTCATGCTCAACACGGTCGACGAGGCCTATCGCTTCTTGACTCTCCACTACAAGAGTCAGCACTGGCAGTATAACATGACGGTCGTCGACGTCGTGGGCAACGGCCTGGTCACCATGACGATCCTCCTGCTCAAGATCGTCTATCGCAAGCGAACGTCGTTGAAGAGAAGGCTCAAGGCGACCAGAGGAGGTGCTCCCCACATCATCGAGTGCGCTATCTACCGCGTCAGCGTCCAGCTCGCACCATGTACAGCAGTAACAGGAGAATTGAGACCTCATTACGAGCCTCACGAAGTCAGTTAGCCACTTGAGTCGTCGTCGCGGCAGCAGATGCACTACGTTAGTCGCGAGGTATCGTTTGACGCACAGGATATCGTGCTGCCCGTCAAGATCAGGCCCGAGGCACGCTTCTCACTAGCTCTGCTGGTGACGCTCTACACGAGTGGCATCGGCGGCGCAGTCTTCACCACACTGACTGTGTGGCAAGTCACTCACACCATGCCAGATCCAAGCACCACCACCTGGACTTGCGCGCTGCTGGCGTTCTCGCTCACAGCAGTCTTCGCGACCTCCTGCACAGCGCTGCACCAGAAGGAGCTGCTCTGGTCGCTGCTCCTGTCCTTTGACTTTGGTTTCAACGAACTCCAGCTGGCGTCCATGCACATCTGCATCTGCGTGCTCTACGAGGACTGGGTCGTCGCCACGTGCGTTGCAGGCGCGTCACAGCTTTGGATGTACTGGGTGCTGACGCTCGACGCGCTGACACCGCTGATGAGAGTCAAGTTGGGCTTCCACGTCCGGTTCGCGGTCCCGATCGTGGTGCTGGACGTGCTCTGACACAGTGCGCTGCTCCACCACATCCTCAGCGACTCGGGTCCGCACGACCGTGTCATCTGGGAGGGCGAGCTCATGAGCCACCAGCTGCAGATCCGCGTGGTACCGTTCTACATCAGCCATCTCGTGACGCTCGTGCCGTGGATCCTACGAATCCTCTGGCGACTCATGAGAGCATCAAACATCGAAGCGATCCTCTTGTGGGCTTCAGTCACGTACCAGCCGCCACCCACGCACAGAAAAGCTCCCAAGCAAAAGTCAGCACAGCCGATAGCAGGAGTCATTGCTGAGATCATTGGAGCCCCGAGAACCGCATCGCCCCAGCAAGTGGCCCGACACGAGGAGGAGCGGGGGGGGGGGGGGGG
>JAASFY010001307.1:0-10265 GCA_023334035.1 Globisporangium okanoganense
AAGTTATTTGAAAATGGACCAATCGAAAGTCTTTATTTCCGAATTTGATCAGTTTGATTGGCTGAAACCGTTTCTCGTTTGCCCATCTCTTTTGCCTGGGCCATGCTGGTGTCCGGGCGATCCTGCACGCCCGCATGTGTAGCTAGCATCAATCACGGTCATGAAAGACACCAACCAACGCAGGAGTCAAGCTCGTTCACCTTTAATGTGTCTGGAATTCGTTCGTGCTGGCTTCACAGCACCTCGGACTCGTCAGGAGGGCTCGCCTAGTTCTGAGACTTTAGCACGCGCAGATCGTTCAAGAAGCCGATCACTTCCTTGGAGAAAGTCGGAAGATCCACTTGACCGCTCCAGTGGAGGAACTCGCCGTTCTGTTTCGCGGCAGCCTCGTACTCTTGAGGTGACAGGATGTCCTTGATGTACGCCGGCAGAAAGCTCTGGTAGAAAGACGGAAAGTCGACGGCAGCAACACGGTGCAGCAGCTGAATCACTTCTTCTTGCAGCAGATTCATTTCTCCACGTGTGAGCAGGTTCATCAACGTCGACAGGAAGCCCATTCGCAATTCGGTCTGAAAACCAGCGAAGGAAAATAGCCCTTGCGTCTTGTCGACGCGGTCCAGCAGTGACAGAACTTGGGTGCATAAGCGCGGTGACAAGTTCGACCCCTCACGACTCAGGACGCTAGCCACGCTCTGAAAAATCGAGAGGAAGTACGTGTGAGCGACTTCGGACGTATATCCACGCTCGCGCTGTCCTTCCGCGTTGAACGTGGAACTTGGAGAGACGAAGAATCGGTAATGCTTCTCCAAAAGCTGCTCGATGAGCGCGATGAAGTATCCCAAGATCACGGAATCGCTCTCGGGGTGCGAGAAAATCGACTGTTGGAACAGAAAAAACAAGTCGTAAGGGATATGAACATGCCAGAGATACGCAGTATAGCACGCAACGATTGTGTTACCTCTTTCAGCGGGCCGAAACAAAGCTCCAGAATGTTTTGAAGAAACGACGCAAAGACAGACGTTGGCTCCTCAACAACGATCTTCAAAAGCTGCAGGAATCCGCAGAGCACCATCAAGCCCGAGTTACCGCTGTTGTTTAATCTGTTGACATTCACAAGCATCAAATCAGTCCAGCACCAGAGCACATGGGCATGCGTTCAACGTATTCAAGCACGTACATTGCTGTCAGGTGGGAGTCGCTGAAGATCTCGACGAAGACTCGCATCAAATCCGCCACGCTCTCCTTCTGCATCTCTTTCCGGATCGACTTCAGCAACTGGGCGTACAGCCGAATGATCTCGTTGGCAACCTTCAGCGCACTTCTCACTTGTGATTGCGACTGGGCATTGACTCCGTTTGAGGCAGCCTTTCGGATCGCACCAAAGTACGTGTTCATCAGCGACATCAGCGAAGGAAACGCACTTTGGTACGCCGAAAAGAAGGCATCCTTGGCCACCTTCGGTTTCGTTTCAACTGAGCGCGCGAGGCAGCGCACCAGATAGCAGTCGCGCTGGATTTGGGAAACCATAGCGCGTTCCAGTACGCGCTGCTCGTTCTGCTGAAGCGTGAGCGCCGATTGCTCGATGGACTCGCGAATCGGGAAGATCAATTGCCCATACGCCTCTCCCCATTTCTGCACCGATGCCTCGTTCACGCTTGCACCATTGCTTCGAAGCGAGATAGCCGAGTTCAAGATGGAGTTGGACATCGACGTGTACAAATCACCCTGGATCGTCAGCGGCAAGTGCAGGCTAAACTGGTGGATGTTGCTTTCGAGCTGGGACATCGACGGAACTTGGATGAGGTCGTTGTACGAGAGGACAAACCCAAGGTTTGCAAGCAGCTGCATCGAGTTCTGCATCACCACTTGAGGGGATGGCACGATCGTTGTGTCCAAAGTGTGCAGCAAAACCTGCAACACACTTTCCGTGGCGTTCATAACCTCTTGACGAGCATCGTTCTGGATCACGAACGGGATACAACTCAAGCAGAATCGGATCGACGTCAACCCTTCGCACTGCAAGTCGACAAAGACATCACCACGCGTCTGGAGCCGTTGCTGGACCATGTACTCGGACAGCTTGATGAAGAGGTGAAGAATCTGCCAGCCCGCCATCTGGTTGTTCATGTCCTGGCTTGTGCTGTAGTACTGCGCGCACACGCTTGAAAGAATGGCGCAGTTGACGGTCAAGTCGCGGATGACACGTCGCTCTTGTTCCCAGGCGTCGGAGCGTGGAGGGTACGCAGGCGTCTCGTGCATGTGGAAGATCAAGTTCTGGCAAGTTTCTTGCACTCGCGGAACCAGTCGCTCTAGCAAAGGCGGAGCACAAGCTGGGAATGCAGCAATGCGCCGAATCAACGCGATGCAGTCGACGACGAACTGTTTTCGATCCGACAGCTCGACCACACCACTGACCTGGGAGACGTTTCCGCTCGTTCTCGCAACGCTGAGCTGCGCCAAATCTTGAAGCGACCCGGTGCCATACAAACTGTCGTTACTCTCAAGATCGAATGACGACTGCGCATTAGAGTCGCCTCCGTTCTCACCAGGCGATCCAGATCCATCGTCGTCGTCGCCCAGTTCTTCAAGTTGGCTATTGTTCGTGGCGTAGTTGACTCTCTCAAGCAGGTGGAACATGACAGCGACCAGCCCATTCTCGTAGACATTGAGCACTTGACGGACTTGCTCGTTCGACGCTCCTTCGTTCATCTCGACTTCTTCGATGTACCCGACGAACACCTCCCAGACACTCAGGCAGTTCATAAAGCCATCGACATGCGGCTGCTTGGATGTGAGCGTTAGTACCAGCTGCAGGAAATTCGGCAGCATAGCTTGGTACTTTGGGTTCTCCAGCTTCTTCAAATGTTGCGTGAGGAACACTTCGACAAATTCGCTTAGCTTGTCCAGGTATTCTTCAGTAGCACGGCCAATGACCTGGTCGTCCACAGTTCTTTGCAGCAGCGGGCACAGACACATCATGATCTGCTCGACAATGGCATCGATTGCTGACGGGTTGAAGCGCTTGCTCATGACTTCTGTGAGGCACTGGAGCGCAGCGACGCTTGACATACACATGTGCGATACAGCTCCTTGCGCTTGGTGAACGCGTTGCCAATTCATACTCAGCTCAAAGAGCAGTCCGATCCAAGCTTCGTTGAAGAGTTCCGCGACTGGCGCCCACAAGATCAGATGATTCAGCGTGTCCAAAGCGACCTGGGCGATTCGATCTTGCTGGATCACATTCTCCGTTTGCTGCTGCAGGTTGTGGTTGCAGTTGCGCAGGATGTTCGACAACAGCGTCAGTAGACTCGGCAATTGCGACATGAGCTGGGCTTTTGCTTGACGCTTCACAGACGCAAATGCAAGCGCGTCATCGCGCCCAAATTCTTCCACGACGACACAGAGCAGCTCAAGTCCACTCTGGCGCGTGTTCGCTTCAATCACCAGGGCTTCTACTTGACTCATGAAGTCCGACCACACCGCATGTCCACTATTATCGCCAGTTTTCCACTCGATGCGCGCAATATCCGCGACCACTTTCCGCAGCTTGCGCACGACAAAGGCGCTCTGGGGCGAGGCCGCTGCCGCTCCTGTTGCCGCCGAACGGGCCATGAGGTAGTCCCACACGAACTGGCGGAAGTGCTGCTGCTCGTGCTGCTGCAGCTGCCCCCACTTCTTCGCGACGTACTCCTCCATCGTCGTGGCCGCGAACCAGAGCGCGTACTCGTTGCTGGACGTGCCCAGCAGCTGGTACAACACGGGCAGACACGCGTGCGGCGCGTCCTTGAGCTGCGTGAGCTGCTGTTCGAGGTGCACCTTCTCCTGCGCGGGCGTGTTCGGGTCCAGCAGTCGCCCGAGCGCGGCCTCCACCTCTGCGATCATGCTCGCGTGCTGCGCGGCGCCGGTCGTCGCCATCTTGTGCTTGTCGCTTGTGCTTGGGATTCCGATACTGAAGCCCACATATGCCCGCATTGTGCACGACAAATGTTGCTTGAAGGTTGCAGGAATGAGTTGAAGCGCTTCTTTTTCGCCGGATATGCAATTTCAGAGTCAGATGCAGAATATGAAGGCGAGAAAAAATCAGGGGCAACCAATCAAACAGTATGCGAATACAGAGAGTTCACGGTACTAATGGCGGTGACGCGAAGGTAACGCAAACTTTCATTTTCGGTTGAACTGCCTCATTACGAGGTCGAAAATGGCGACGACGACAATGCGGACGCACTCGTACGCGAGCGATGCCTCCAGTGGCTCAAGCGCGTGGCAGTGGCTGGTCTTCGCTCAACAGAAGAAAGCGGACGCGTTCACGCTCACGGTCGTCGTGCACACCAGCGCAAACGGCGATGCGGAAGAGCCACATAACGGCGCTGGCAAGCGTGCGCTGTACGAGCTCCAACTGGACGAGCTTGGGCTTTGCAGACATGTGCGTTATGTTGTTGTTGCTGCAGTTATACCAGGTGTATGCATGTAGGAAATCTGATTATTTAATGTGTTTGTCATGTGTATTTGTACAGACCGAGGAGCTCGGTATCGAAGTGGACGTGAATGCGTTCGTGGAGCTCTTTAAAGTGAGTGACTGGCTTGCATAACCGTAGTAAACCCAGCTTGTTCTCTGTGTGCGTATTAACAGGAACTAACGTGTACGTGTTGCTGTAGAGAACACTGGAGAATCGCTCGTTTGTAGACGTCATCGTGGCCCAGAAGGAGGACCGCGTGCTTGAGAAAGTGAGTTTGCTGCTCACGTACAAGTTCAGCGAGACGATCTCCCGCAAAGGCTGCTTTGAGCTGCCGCTGGTCGCCGCAGACATCCCAGAGCAGCTAGTAAAGCTGTTGATGGACCTGCACTCAACGCCCCATGAGCCGCTGCTGACCGAGTCGCAGAAGAGACAGCGAGACGTGCTCGCAATCAGCGCAGCGAGCAACGCGAACTCTGCGACGTACGTGTCGTCATCAACTCTGTCAGTCGCTGCTTCGAGCCGCGATGAAAAAGAGCCGATGCAGAGCAGCAGCAGTGTTGATGCGAATGGGAATACAACGTCTGGGTCAACGAAACCGCAGCTGCTCAAGCGGCGATACGTCCCGTCCGGCACCATGTACGTTCATCTCTGTCTAGATTCACTCAATGCATCTCTCCTGCTCACGAAAGCTAACACATTATGTGGCTTGCATTGTGATGCATTTGCAGTAGGAGAAAAGGTCCCAAGGGCGCAAAGCTCGCAAAGAATTGAATAAAGGATGTCCACTGTTCTCATGTGACTTGTCACTTTTTAAAAATCGGCACCTCTGCGGTTGTCCACTTGACACGTCGCCCCGTTTCCCAGATGCCCTTGCGGCGCTTGCCGCTGCGCGTGACGCAGCCTTCACCGTGGCGAAGGCCCTTCTGCCAGTGGCCTTCGTACAGCTCACCGGTCGCCAGCACCATCTCCTTGCCGAAGCCGTGGCAGAGCCCGTCGAGCCACGTGCCGTCGTAGAAGCCCCCGTCCGCGCGCGTGTACTTGCCTTCGCCGTGCATGCGGCCGTCTTTCCAGCCGCCTTCGTAGGCCGAAGAGGGCGACGTGCTGATGCTGTTGCCACCCGCTGCGGACAAGATCGCTTTCAAATCACTCCCTGATGCCAGTTTCCCAGTCGACACGGTCGAATTTGCAAACTCCATGCGTCCGTGGCCGTGCTTCTTCCCGAACTGAAACTCACCATCGTATTTGCTGCCGCTCGTGCCTCGGAACAAGACGCCCTTGCCGTGGAAGACGTCCTTCTGGTACTCGCCCTCGTAGCGGTCACCGCTCGCGAGCCACTTCTCTTTGCCGGCGCCATGCTTCTCGCTGCGGCGCCACTCGCCCTCGAAGACGCGGTTGCTGCGCTCGCTCGTGAACACGCCGTGCCCGTGGCGGAAGCCCTGCACGAACGCACCCTCGTACCTGTCGCCGTTGGTGAACACGAGCGCACCGCTGCCCTGCCGGATGCCGTCCACCAGATCGCCCGTGTACGTCCCGCGCATTGAGCTCTGCTGATTGTTTGTTGACTGTCACTTCAAAAATAACAATCTCAAGAGCGCCAGCAGTCGCCCTTGGACGCCGCGTATAAGCCATTAACGGACACCAAGCGGGCACATGGAGCTTATTAGCAGCAGACGTCACAGGATCCATGATCCAAGCAAGCTCTGGCGATTGATTAATTGCCTTGAGACAGACAATCAGCGTGGTAAACATAGTGCTATTATTATTAATATCCAGCACGAAGACTCATCATATGGTGGGAAATTATCAAATTCTGCATTCTGATTGGCCAAAATGACTATTTCCGTGGAGGTCTGACAAGCCTTCTTCACTCGCGAACCTTCTTCCCATGGCACCACGGCCACCGCCACGAAGTACAGTCACCCGAGCCGCGCCCAAAATGAAGAAGCTGTCGCCACCAACCGCACTTACACCCCTAGCATCGCTCTACGGACCTGTGGTGCTCGACCCGACGGCGGACGCGATCGACGAGAACCTGCTGCTAGCGGAGACCGAGGAGCTCCTCGCGGCGCTGGACGCCACGGCCTTCATCGCGTCGCCGCTGTCCACAGAGGACGACGAGGAGGGAGACGAAGGAGACGCCGAGTACGAGAGCGAGAGCTCGCCGGTGTTAAAGGACGAGCTGCTGACCCCCACGCCAGCCTCGGATGCCGCGCCGCTCGTCGCGCCGCCCATGAAGACTGGCGTGCTGACGACACCCAAGAAGCGCATTCGCTCGCGCGACCGCACCAAGGATGAGCTCATCGAGCTGCGACGCAGCGTGGTCGAGATGGAGCAGCACCTCGTGGCGCTGCGCAGGAGCACATTGGTCGTGGGCAAGGGCCGCGTGGCCATCACCAAGACCTGGGAGAACATCGCCAAGCGCCAGCTGCACGACCGGCAGCGCGCCGAGGCCGAGAACCAAAACCTCAAGGCCATGCTGCTCGGCCAGCTGAGTCTCGCCGGTCGCTTTGACCAGATGTCCAACAAGCGACAGCTCGTGGCGCTGCCCAACCTCCCGTGTTCCCCCGAGGCGCAGACCAAGCGCGCGCGCATTGCGAGCGACTACAGCGAAGGCATGGAGGCGCTCGTCGGCGACCTGGACCGCCACTACGGCGAGCTGGACGCTGTGTTCAAGGAGTGCGGGCTGGACCAGTGGAGCCATGAGACCAAGTCGTACGCGCAGACAAAGGTCGAGACCGCTGGCGATTTGGGCGAGACGCGGTCGTTCATCGAGCTCGTGGACATGCGCATGATCCCGTTCCCCGTGCACGCCGTGGGCAACTATCTGTGGCAGTCCATGAAGATCTGGCACCACAAGAATAGCACGTACACCTACGCGTGCCACGACCGGCCCGAGGACACGTTTGCAGTCAGCTACCGTGTCAAGGCGGCCGCGAACGGCGACGAGGACAAGTACTCGGCGTCGTTCAAGCTCGTCAAGCGGCGCTACATGCGAGAAAACGAGCTCGTGGTGATCTGGAAATCGCGCTCGGATGGTGAAAATGAGCTCTACGGATACTACACGGACGAGGTCGGCTGGATCGTGGTTAGTCACGTCCCTTCGGTGGACGACACGACGCCCGCGACCACGGTCCTCCGCGCGTGTTTGCACATTTATCCCCGGAAAGCAGCGACTGGCCCCGCAACGGATGCTGTCGACTTAGCAGGCGATGACTATGCGGTGATCTCCATCAAAGAGGACACCACTGCTGCTGCCAGTGAACCCATCAGCAGGAAGATGCGACTGACGAACCTGGTCGTCGGCAGCTTTGAAGACGACGTGAACTCGATCAACCAGACGATGGAGAATTTACTGCTCGAGGAGGCGCGGGCGTTGGAGCAGCACGTGGACGAGAGCGCCACGGGCCTGGCCAAGACCACGCGCATCCAGTTTGCGTCGACGAAGTGACCACGAGATGTGGACAACGTATTGAGAGAGTGAGTCTATCGTGTGGATTTTGACCTGAAAAGTGTCCATATCATTGTTGAACCAAGTGTCTTCCTTGTTGAAGAAAAACATGTAATTTTGAAGTTGAAAAGTGTTGATTTTAGCCGTTTTTTGTCGACTTATGCCAACGAGGCAGCAAGATTACGCCAGATGCAAGCATTGGGATTTGCATCTGTGGTGTGACAAGTCAGAGCGATTTGTACACGAGGACGCAAACGCTCATTCTCCAGTGATGATGCCTCCGAACCAGCCCAGATTCGCGCCGACGACCCATGCAGCGGCGGCCCCGATGCTGGCTCCCACCCAGTGGACTGCTTGCGGCACTGCAACGCTGGATGAGGTCGACGAGAGTGAGCTGCTTGCGGAGACCGAGGAGCTCCTTGCCACGCTGGACGCAACGGCGTTCATCTGCGCCTCACCAGCGGGACACATCAATGCCAGGAGCCTCAACGCCCAAGCATCACGGCAGCTTGCCACGTCGCCAGGCAGCAGGCCGCCAGCACGGAAGCGACGCATTCAGGTTGACAACAAGGTGAAGAGCGAACTCGTAGAGCTTCGACAGCTCGTGACGCAGCTTGAGCGCCAGTTGCTGACCACCCAGCTCGACAGCAGCACCTCAGTCATCGCGCGTGAGCATAGCGACAGAGCTCAGCTCTGGAAGCGCATCATCGATTGCCAATTGCGCCTCAGAGGGCGCGCCGAGGCGGAGAACAAGCAGCTCAAAGCGCTCCTCGCGGGCTACAATCTACTCTCAGACGTGCATCAGAAGGACGAGTTCCTGGTCGCAACGTACCAGACTCTGGTAGGTCTGAGCTCTCATGTGCACGGCCGTATGAAGCAGCAGCGCATCGGCTGTTCACGAGAGGCGACAATGTCCAGCGCCTTTGAACCGCTACTACGCCGTCTTGACACTGCATACGCCGACATGGACGCGGTCTTCAGCCAGAACGGCATGGACCAGTCGTTGAGTGAAGCCAGGTCGTTCGCACAGACCGTGACGCGGAGACCAAGTGGGAGCAGCACGGAGCGCCGCTTCATTGAGCTCATGGATGTCCATTCGCTCCCATTCCAGGCCCAGGCCGTCGCCGACGCCCTTTGGGAGACCATGAAGAGTCTGCACCACAAGGACAACCCATACGAGTTCCCGTGCTCCGACCGTCATGAGGACACGTTTGCGGTCAGCTACACGGTGCTGAGCAACTCTGGGGACGCCAAGCAGAGCGCCGACCTGAAGATCGCAGTGCGACGGTACTTTGAAGCCGAACGGTTCGTGATCGTGTGGACCGCGCACTCGGATGGCGAGAACGATCTTGATGGCGCGTACACGGTCGAGACGGGCTGGCAGGTGGTGAGCAGCTTTGGTTCATTACCACAACAACAACAGCAACCCCCAACTGCCGTGCTGCAGGTGTGCATGCAGATCGTCGCCAAGAGCCGAGACGACGACGAAGCGCACGACCGCAAAGTCAACGCGCTCGTGAACCTGGTCGTGAGTGCAGTTGAATACGACGTGGCGTTCTTCAACCAGCGGATGGACGCGCTGCTGCTGCTTGGGACTTCGATGAGTGCCAGACCGCTGCTGACCGAGATAGCTATCGTGAGGCAGGCAGGACCCGAAAGCAGTGAAGTGCGCTCAAATTACCACTGAGCGTCGCCTGAAGGCTGCATGCAGATCGCACGAGAGAGAGCTATCATCACTACAGTGATCACAGTAGCTAGTATCACGCATACTATTTTGTGTAAGTCATTTTGTGATCGAGTCACAGGTATTAGTGTGATGATACTATAACTTGACTGATACTATATTGCATGTGAGAGAAATAGTAACACGTAGACTATTTGAAGAATGGCCATGATAGTGACACTGAGACTATTTCAGGCTGCCAATCTAGACGACACAAGAGAGGCTCCGCGTCTTGCAACACTGAAGAGTAAAAAAAATACAGCAGAGTGCACAACAATGTTCCTGGTCATTTTGTGACGTGGGGCAGTTGGATACTAATGTAAATGCCACAATGAATATATATGGAGAATATTATTATAATAGTTTCAAATTGGTTCTAGCTTTGGGAATGAGAGAAAGTCAGATTTTCACTTCAAGACTAACCATTGTTTTTCACCAAAATGCAGTGTCAACGGATCACTCCAAATATGTACCTATCCAATGCCACTCCTCCTTTCAATATTGTACCCAATTAGGAGAGTGAGTTGTGTGGCCACAAGTAAGGTTATCGTGCGGATTCGTGCTCTTTGGTAATGCAAACAGGTTCGTCTATAACGATATATTAAGGCTATACGTATTCGCTTTGCAAAGTAATTCG
>JAASFY010001308.1:0-10263 GCA_023334035.1 Globisporangium okanoganense
TCACTGTGGCCAGCGTGCGTGGACGTGGACCCGCTCGCCCCAGGGAGACTCTTCCGCGCGGACGCGATCATCTCGCATCCGTTTATGTTTGGGCAGACGACGGTGGCTGAGCGCCTCGGCGTTCCTCTTCACTGCATGAGCCACAGTCCGCTCTCGCGCACGCAGGCGTTCCCGCATCTCATGACTTCATCCGTTCGGCTCACCAAGCCATATCGCTACGCCCCGTCGAACGCTGAGTCCTACGACACCGTCACCAAGGCGACGTGGGAGGAGTTGCACCACGTGCTGAACGATTTCCGGGTCTCGCTGGGGCTTCCGGGGAAGAGCGTCAGCGCCGATTTGCTGGCAGAGTGGACCATCCCGCACTCGTACCTGTGGAGTCCAGAGCTGCTTCCACATCCGACAGACTGGGGAACTGAGCTCGCCATCACCGGATGCATTCAACTGGAAGAGATCGCTCTAAAGGACAAGATGCAGCATTCAGAAGCGTTCCGCGCCTTCGTCTCCGCTGCCAATACGCCAATCATATACGTTGGCTTTGCGCGCGGTGACTGGGATCAGCATCAACTGAGCACGCTTCTCCAGAACATCGACGTGGCGGCGAAAGTAACGCACGTGCGCGTGATTTTCCAGCTCCAGGACGAAGGTGGCGCCTGTCCTCTTCCCTCGTCATCCTCGACTAGCACAACGCTGGCGGTCAGTTCACTCTTGCCACAAAACTTCATCCTCAAGTTCGTCGAGGCGGCGCTCCACTGGGGCGACCTGGCGATCACCTCCAGCGTGCTCTCCGCGGGGAAGCCTGCGTGCGCAGTGGCTCGAACCCCAACCCAGCGCTTCTGGGGTCAGGCGCTCGCGAGTGCGGGTGCGGGCATCGAGCCGCTGGAGATCGACACGATCTCGACCGAGAACCTCTCGTATGTATTCCAGACGCTGCTCTCGAGCCATCTGGTAGCAAATACCCAGCGCTTCGCCCGCCAAGTGAGTTCGTCGAAAGCAGCGATTGAGGCGACAGTGCGCTCGTTCTATGAGAACTTGCCTCTGAGCGCCATGAAGTGCGACCTGGACCCAACGCGAGTCGCTCGAATGTACGACCCCGTGAATCAGCTCAAGCTTTCGTACGAGGCCCATATCATCGTCCACCAGTTCAGTAGCGAGAGCTCGGAATGCGTCAAGTACAAGCCGATTCGGTACTCGGTGGACCAGCCGCCTCACCTGTCGCTACGAAGCTACAAGGAGGACGTGTTCACACTTCGTCAACTGAAGAACAAGAACGCGCAGTGAGCGACGCCTTCGTACAGCTACGACGTGGTGGAGACAGAGGACAACACGATGGGCAAGATGCTACGCGGCAAGTTCACGCGCCACCAGAGCGTGGTGCTCGACGTGGTCGAGACGCCACCGTTCTGGACGTCCGTGGAAGAGCAGCACGCAAGCACAGCGAAGATCAACGCAGCGTACGAGGAGCTCCTGTTGGCACGCGAGAAGTCCGTCGTGCACTAGCTGCTCATATATATAGGAGCAACGATTGAGGTAGTCACCATCACCACAGACTTGTAGCGAACCATATTCGAATAATTCAACGTGCAATACTAAAATCCCATAATCTCGCTATGCATATTATTTAATGCATAGACCATGGGATTCTGCGTGATCGAAACAATGGCTAACAGCAGTTGTTTATAAAAACTGTAGTTAGCCAGTCCGGTGAATCTCATGCGAAATTTGTATGAAAAATTCTCCGAACAAGCTAACAGCAGCTAGTTTTATTTTTTCACGTCAAAATGGGTGCAAGGAATCTTCTTCCTGATCATTAGTCACGTCCAAATGAGATTCCTCGGAAAAAATTGGGTTCCCAAGCTAAAGAATGTTAAATCAAACATTCTATTCTTACTATAACAAATGTAGCGGTAAAATTAGAAACAGAATCGAGTGATCCCTTATTCCAACGTGAGGGAGAAAGTGGCAGTAGCGAATCATAAGAAAGTGGACATTTCAAACAAAACCGGTCGAGCAACTTTTTGTCGACTGCCTTGACTGTGGCATGCAGCAGTTGTGATTATAGCGCTACAGAACAGATGTAACACTAGCTAGCTAATGCTACAAAAACGCGTTTTTCTTATTTGTTTCCAATCACCCGTGGGTTTTTTGCTGCAGTAGTTGAAGGCAAACAGTTTTTTCAAAAGTGGGTGATCCGTTTCACGCAACAAGCAGATCAATCAGCAGCAGTCGACACGAGAGAGAGAGAGAAGAGCAGGGCTTGTGTGTTCCATGGCGAGCGGGGGGGCAGAGCGCAGTGACGCGCCCGCAGGCCGGCGCTCGTATGCGATGCAGATCTCCTTTTTGGACGAAGCGCTCGAGTCGCCGCGCATCACCGAGGAAGAAGCGATCGGTGGCGGCGACTGGCGCTGGGCCACGACGCCGAAGCGTCGCACAGGCAACAACAAGGACAGCAATCATGGCGACCGTAGTGGTGGTGATACTGCCACTACTGGTCGTGACGCGACTGCTCCCGTGCGCATCATGGCATCGCTTGCGACGGGATTGCCGCATCTACACCGCCGCTCCATGTCGCCCACGCGTCCGCGCGCCGAGAGCGTCATGGAGAAAATCATGAACCCGTACCTGGACCGTGACGCAAGCGAGGACGCTGCGATCCTTAAGCACGACCGCGACGACGATGACGACCGTGACACCACCACCACCAACAACAATACTAACAACACTATCTTCCGCCGTCGCGAGAGCAGCCAGAGCAACAGCTACGTCAAGGCGTCGGCCTTTGACGACGAGACCCACTCGGTGTACGTGGCCAAGTACCCAGGAGGGCTGCGCGGGCTCTTCGTGCTCTTCCAGAGCCCGCTGCTGCTCATGGCGATCGGGCTCTTCTCGGGTGCCGTGGGGCTTTTCATCGACTTTTGGCTCGCGAAGATCGCGATTTACCACAACGTGCTCAGCGACTGGGGCTTCCGGTACTTCCTCGTGTCGTCGCTCGTCGCTGCGAGCTTTGCGGCCATGCTCGTGCACTTTGTGTGCCCGCAGGCCGCTGGCTCGGGCCTGCCGTTCATGAAAGTGGCCATTTCGGGCATCGACATGAGCGCGTACCTATCGTTCCGGTGCGTCGTGACCAAGATCGTCGGGCTGCTCGCGGGCTTTGCTGCAGGGCTCTCGATCGGCAAGGAGGGTCCGTTCATCATGATCTCGTGTGGCTTTGCGAATATGCTGATGAACCTGCCACTTTTCCAGCGGATCAACAACGACGAGACCAAGCGCCTGGAGATGCTCGCGTGCGCGTGTGCAGCTGGCGTGGCTGCAACGTTCGGCTCGCCCTTTGGCGGGATCCTCTTTGGCGTCGAGGTCACGTCGCACTTCTACATGGTGCGCACGCTGCCGCGATCGTTCTTTGCCGCGATCGTCGGTGCGCTGCTCGTCAACTTTGTGACGGAGAACACGCGCTACGGACTCTTTGGGAGCTCGAACCTGGGCATCGCGGATGTGAACGACCTGCACGCGTTCACGATCCGCGACCTGATCGTGTTCACGCTCATCGGCGTGACCTGCGGCCTCGGCGGTGCGTTTTTCAACTACTGCGTCTACGTGCTTGTGCGCGCGCGCGACCATTTTTTTCGGATCCCCGAGCCTGTCGTAGTACCAACAATGTCTAGTGGCTTCTCGTCGTCGTCTTCTTCGCTTGTGGGAAAAGCCAAGGCGCTGCTGCTCAGTGGACTGGGCAAGCGCTTGCTGCTGGTCGTGAGCATCACGTTCGTCTCGTGCTTCCTGGAATTCTACGGCGACAGCGCGTGGTTCATCCGCCACGGTTCGCCGCGCACGATCCTCGCCGCGCTCTTCTCGGACAAGAAACCGTTCGTCAACAGCCACCCGGACGCTGGTAACCCAAGGAGTGGTGGTGAGGGTGAGAATGAGGAGGACAGCGTGCTGCTCTCGCGGTCGCTCATCACGTACCTGCCGCTCAAGTACATGCTGACGCTCGTGAGCGTGATCCTGCCCATCCCGGCGGGGCTCTTCACGCCGACATTCGTGATCGGCGGCATCTACGGACGGCTCATCGGCGAGGCCATCCACGCGTTCGAGCTGCTCGAGACGCAGTACCAGCCCTACGAGTACGCGATCATCGGCGCCGGGGCCTTCTCGTCGGGCGTCACGCACGCGATCTCGACGGCCGTAATCATCATGGAGATCTCGCACAACGACGGACTCAATCTACCAGTGTCCGTCGCGATCCTCGCGTCCTACTTCACGGCCAAGCGGTTCTCCGAGAGCGTCTACGACATGCTCATCACCACGAGCCAGCTGCCGCGGCTCAAGAAGCTGCCCAAGGCCGCCTACGACATCCCGATCTGGGAGGTCATGCGCGACGTGCACGACTCGCGCTACCTCACGGCGGACTCGACCTACGCGGACGCGTTGCACGTGCTGCGCACGTCCCACGAGCCCATTTATCCGATCGTGGACTCGAGCGAGAACCTCTTTCTGCTCGCGACGGTCACGCGCGCGCGGCTCATTGCGGCGGTCGAGTACTGCCAGAAGAAGATGAGAGAGTGCGGTTTGCCAGTGCCTCAGATGGCGGTGCGCGGCGCGTCGACGGCTTCATTGCTCTTCAAGGCGGCGACGTCGCCAGCAAACCAAGAGCAATCGCCAGTCTCACTACCAAACTACGGCACGACAGCGTTAGAAAGCACGGTGGACGAGACTTTGAATCCGTACCCAGGCGTTGAGGCATTCGATTGCGGTATGCAGCTGCTGGACTGGCCGATCCACTTTGCCTTTCGCCGCGGCGGCAAGATCATGGACTGGGGCACGAACGAGATCTGTCCGCGCACCAAGCTCACCGTGCTGATCAACCCGTCGCCGTTCCAGCTTATGGAGATGACGCCCATGAAGCGCGTCGACCTGCTCTTCCGCATGCTGAAGCTCAACAATGCCTACATCACGCGCTCGGGCCGGCTTATGGGCGTCATCACGCGTGACCGGCTCATGAATTTCCTGGCCACGACCACCAAGTACAGGGTCCCGGGCCTCTGCAGCACGGTCACCGGCTGCTGCGTCAAGATGGTCAAGCGGAGGAAGAGCAGCCGGCCCAGTGTGTTGTCGTCAGCATCGTCCAGACGTGGCAGGGACGAGTACAGGAAGCTGCCGTAATGAAGGGCGGACCTGCTGAGACTTTTAACATTGTTATAACACGACCATATTGATAATACCATCGCACCTTGAAGCCTCGAATAGACAGTGTTCTTGATGTTGCATTCTTCGTGGGATCTCCTCTGCTAAATATGCTGACGTCTGGTGGCTCATTAGCGGCAGAACTGCGCAGGAGGAGGCACGGTGGGCACCATGCCCAGCGAGAACTCGGCGGCTTCGAACTGCTTTGCGTTCCACGCGTCGTCTCGCTCGACGTCTGGGACCGACGCGCCTGGATTCACAACAGCGGGTGCTGCTGGTTTCGGCTGCGGCGCCTTTGTTGGTGCCATGGGATTCGCTGGACTTGTGCCAAAGCCGCCTCCTGTTTTCGCTGCAGGAGTTGTGAATCCAAACGGACTTGACGATGGTGCTGGGGCTTTTGATTCGCCTCCACCAAAAGCACCGGGTGCACTGGTAGCGGTGCCGAATGGCGAGCTGCTCGGGGCGGAAGTCGCTGTACCGAATGGGTTGGACGCAGGTCCACCACCAAAGCCTCCGCCAGTAAACGCAGCCGGGACGCTGGGTTTCACAAGTGAGTCCACGTGGCCAAAAGGCGAGTTTGTACCAAATCCAGCCGGAGCACCGAACGGCGAAGGAGACGACGCTCCACCGCCCAGCGCAGACGACGATCCGAAAGTGGTGGATGCTGGAGGGCTGCCACCAAATGGGGACGCTTGAGGGCCACCAAATGGACTCGCTGGGGCACCTCCGAAGGGGCTCGCTGGCGCTGGTGACGTGCCCAAAGCTGACGGAGCACCGAACGCGGTTGTGGTGATACTGGCGGCGGTGCCGCCGTCACCAAACGGGTTGCTTGGAGCCGTTCCAAAGGGACTGGACACTGCGGCTCCAAATGGACTGGATGCAGCTGCTGGAGCACCTCCAAACGGGCTACTTGTAGCTGGTGCTCCGAAAGGACTGGTTGCAGCTGGGACACCACCAAATGGACTACTTGTGGCTCGAGCACCTCTAAGTGGGTTTGCGGCACCAGCTCCAAAACCATTTCCACCCGTAGGCGCAGCAGGAGCACCACCACCGAAGGGGTTCTGACCAAATGGCGACGCAGCTGGAGCCGCGGGCGTCACTGCTCCTCCAAATGGGTTGCTACCACCTAATGGTGCAGATGAGGACGCAGCTCCAAAGCCTCCTCCGCCACCACCACCGCCGAACGGATTGGCTACTGCGGCTCCAGGCTGCACTCCAAAGGGCGACCCGCCTGGTGCAGGCAGCGGCTCACCCGCAAAAAGTCGCTCGGCCGACTACACGTGATAATTCATATACCGTATATGAGCTAATAGTTCACCTATAGAATTGGTACACCAGCAGCATTTATACATTGTATGTACACAGACCTGTATGTTTTCCAGCAGCGAGACGACGTACGCGCGCTCGTGCTGCTTCTCGTTCCGCAGCGCGTGCATTTTCTGGTTGGTCGCGAGCACGTTGCCCGTGGCCTGGAGCTCCTGGTGCGCCTCCCAGTGGAGCTCTTCGGGGCTCAGGTCGCCCTGCACGACGCTCGGCAACTAATATCGGTAGTCATTCAATTAAACGCCACATCGCATACAAGTCGCTGGTTAGAGTTAAAAGCCAATTGCATCACGCTTTTAGTATATAATACAACCATTGCACGCACCCCTTTGGTCACGCTGAAGCCTGAGAGCTCCCAGATCGGCGGCGCGCGGAGCTCCTCGAGCGCCACGGCGCGCGTGGCCTCGGTCATGGTCGAGACCGCTACGAGCCCACCGTCCGACCCGCTGCCGTTGCCTCCGCCACCAAACCCGCCATTGCCATTGCCATTACCATTGCCGCCAAAGCCGTTGCTGTTCCTGCTGCTGTTGTTGCGACTGCTATTGCCACCGCCGCCGCCGAAGGGCGCGTCGTGCGAGAAGCGGCAGTTGTTGCCGTTGCGGCACGTGCCCTGGGCGAAGAACTTGCACGACGTGCGCACCATTTGCTCTCTCTTCGACACCGCCGAAAACTTGCTTTTGGCTTTTGTTGTTTCTGTCCGGCAAAAAGACGCCAAAATTTTTTCAGAAATCTGCCGCGGCACCAAAAAATCGGCCAGGCGCCGCACAACATATTATTGTGCTCTTATGAAAATGTTATCACAATCTCTGCAATTCCCTCAGCGCGTATATGTTTCCCAACATCAGCGCCACAGCAATCACCATCAACAACAGCTATGACTTCTGCGTGTCTTTTTCCACGCACGTGGTCGATCGATTCATCACACAGCGACATCATCTCGGCATCAACGCTTTATACATTTAATCGCACTGCGCAAATGTATGTTTGCACTTTTGCACCTCGGTCTAATGCATACTGTCATTAACAGTAGTGCATGGTACTGTGTTTATCAAGGGGCCGTGTGACGTTTTCGAAATGAAATGCAATAACACGTACGCTTGGGAGCTGGAACTCCCGTGATCCTTCTCTTGTATTGATTGTGTCTTGCTTGGCTTGTTGAGAACTGAGAATATCATGCAGAGAGCTCGGCCGCTGCTCAGCCGAGCCTCAACTAAAACCAATGGACCGCTGGCGCCTAGAAGGCGCCATCCAGAGGCTCCACTGGGAGACGAGAGGTGGCAGCTGCATTGTCGTACGGGTTACCGTACCCCAGTAACTTGGATCCGCCACAGGCTGGCAAGTGCGCCTGCAGACCTATAGCCGGTAGTCTTTAAACCCTGTTTTCTTCGTGCAGCAATAAAACAAATTATCGAATTGTATATATGAAATTCTCTCGGAGCGCTTTGCCGAGTCCTGAGTCGCTGTGCATTTCTCCATGTAGAACAATACCATCGATGCGATACCTCATCGTGCCGCTGTCGATTCTGGAGAATGAAAACGCACAGATTCTAGGATATCACCACATGAAATAAAACAACCACCATGCCGCCTCACTCGAACTCTTGAGTGAGCTGTATAGTAAATGTATTCGTTGATACACGACCGTCACGATCCATGTTGGTTGTTGATTCTGGTGCTCGTCGGTATCACGCTCAAGTACCGTACACTTCCCTATTGCTGGCGAAGTGGTCACTAGAGTTTGCATTTGGACGCACATGTACTGTACTGTACCGGTGTACTCAACAGTTTGTGATAAGTACCGGTAATGCCTTGCTTACTTTCATATTTAATTAAGTTCGAAAATAGAGCGCATTGATTGGCCAGTTCTTCAGACATGAACCTGAGCCGCGGCACTACAATCACTCACCTTAACTATACTTTGACTTGAAATCCGCCGCCGGAGTGATTTCCCGAACTTGCCGCGGCACTGAAATTTCGGCCAGTGGATGCCCCTGTTCTGAACCCACTCTGCGAGAAGCTCACTTGATCACTTGGCTTGATCACCTACCTACCTGCAATAGAGAAGCGAGAAGACTGAGAACGCTGAACAAGATCGCTGCGACATACTGTGTCAACTGTGTCAACCGTTCTCTGTAGCTCATTTTGTTTAACGGATGATACAGTAACAGTTCACTACGTACAGTATAACAGAGGCAAAATTGTCTTTTGTATAGTTGTGCTTACGACACTCGTAACTCTCGCCTAGTGGTGGCCCAGGGGCAACTCGCGCGCGAGCAGCATACGCTCGTACTCGGTGTTGATCCGCTTGCTCTCGCGCTCCTCCTCGGCCTCAGACGCCCAGAACGCCGGCGTCTCGACCACGTTCACCGCGACGCTCTGGTGGCGCGTAAGCTTGGCGCGGACCTTTTTGATCGAGTTGCCGAGTCCTGACGAGGCCGAAGGTCTATCATCCGTTACGTCGTACGTGTACGCTGGAAGGCCGCCGCCACTACCGTCGTTGCCGAGCACTCCGCGGTTGTCCTTGAGTCCACGAAGCGATAGACGCGGTCCGTGATGCAGTGAGTACTTGACGGGCTTGTACTTGATGTCGCCGACGCCAGCGTCCAAGTCGCTCGACAGGAGGCCGCGCACCACGACATGCGCCTCGTACGAGAGCTTGAGCTGGTTGGCCGAGTCGTAGATGCGCGCGATGCGCGTCGGGTCCAGGTCGCACGTCATAGCCGTGAGCGGCAGGTTAGCGTAGAACGCGCTCACAGCGTTGTGGAGCGCGGCGCTCGTCGAGAAGCTTTGCGCAAAGTGCGCGGCGTTCTGCACGATCTGCGGCAGCAGCAGCGACTGGAAGACCTGCACGAGGTTATCCGCCGAGAGCATGTCGATCTCCAGGTACTGCAGCCCCACGCCGGCGTTCACGAGTGCCTGGCCCCAGAGCCGCTGCGTCACGTTGCGCGCGATCACGCACGCTGGTTTCCCCGCAGCCAGCACGCTCGACGTGATGGACAGATCGCCCCAGTGCAGCGCCGCGTGCACGTGCTTGAGGATGTTCTTGATCGAATACGCCGGACTCACCTCGAGCACCGTGTCGCTCGCGTACAGCTGCGAGTCGTCGCTCTCCTCAAACGTCTGGAAGATCACGCGCACGTTCGCCTGCTGCGCCGCAACCTCGATCTTGTGCAGCAGGTCCTTCACGTGGCGCGGCTCCCAGTCCGCGCGCGCAAAACCAAAGTACACGAACGCCGTCGACGGGTTCCGTGCGACGAAGTACTCGAGGTTGAGCGAGATCGCCACGACGCAGTCGCCGGTCTCCTCGGGCTCGTCGAGCTGCACGTACCCGGCGATGTTGATCTCGCGGCCCCAGTCCATGGGCTTGGGTAGTAGCTCCGGGTTCCACAGGTACGAGTGCGGCACGCGCCACTCCGCCAGCAAATTCGTGCCGACGCTCTTGCCCGAGAGCCCGAGCGACGAGCGGAAAGCGTCCAGCAGATCGCGCATGCCGTCCCACATGAGGTTACTGATGACGTCGTAGGACACGGAGTTCGTTGGCGCGTACCGGTACGGCTTGGCGAGCTCGAGGTACGTGCTCATGAGGTGCGGGAACGCCTGCGTGCGCGAGAGCGGGTTGTAGCTCATGCAGTGAAGAGGAACGCCGAGGCGCTCAGCCACCGTCGTCTGCCCAAACATAAACGGATGCGAGATGATCGCGTCCGCGCGGAAGAGTCTCCCTGGGGCGAGCGGGTCCACGTCCACGCACGCTGGCCACAGTGA
>JAASFY010001309.1:0-10235 GCA_023334035.1 Globisporangium okanoganense
ACCACCAAGACGCCAACGCCAGCGCCAACCACCGCGGCTCCGTCTACCTGCGCGGTACTTGGCTTCATCGACTGCTACTACTCGGACAACTGCGCTTGGAGCTGGTCGGCCGGCAAGTGCATCGACTACTAAGCGCCAGTCTTAGCCCTGCCTGCTCAGCCCCAGCGGCAAATCAACAATGAGCCAACCTGGTTGTCTCACTCCAGTTTTGATGGCGAAAGTCTATAACAGCCCCATGCAATCGAATTTGATGTCACCCCAAGTGCCGTAGAAGAAAAACAATCCTAGAGGTCCTCTGAAGGCCTCTGAATAATTCAACGGATTCTTTTCCCCAATTTATTTTTGTCTTCTTTTTTTTGTTTCGAGGATGTTTGTTTCTCTCTATGGACGATTACGCATGGGTGTCGTTTTCTCCCTCTATAGTGTGAGAAACTTGGTCGACTTGCGGTGCTCCTGGCTTAGGATCGGCTCGAGCAGCGCGACGTCGACGTCTTCGACCGTGAAGTGCGTCGCGAGCTCGTCGCGCAGCTCGCCAACAAACTTCTCACGCGTCGCGGCCTCGCGCTTGAGCACTTCCTGGAGCGTGCAGAGGAACTCCAAGTGCGAGCGCTTGGCGCGATACGCCGGCTGGCGCGCCGGGTTCGTCAGGTATTCCATGTTGGCTGGATCAAAGTCCCACAGGAACGACGTGTGGTGCAGCCACCGATCCTTCGAGATGCTCTGCGCGTTGCCGCCAAATTTGCGGTCGCCAAACACGTAGTCGTCCTCACGGAGCGCAAATGTCTGATGAGAACAAATGGGCACAGAAGTTTAAATTAGGATAAGTATCAACAGGATTAGAATAAGTATCAAAAGAATTAGGACTTTACCAGGTCTTTCTCGCACACGCGGTTGAAGAACGGCGAGAAGAACGTGCTGGACCAGGCCATGATCTCGCGCGGGAACGGCTTCACGTCCGGAAACGATCCCTACAAGCGCAAGCCAGTCGTTCATATAGCTATTGTTAGGCTGTGGTGGCGTAATTAGGGGCATTGGTATCAACAAATACGCACCACGTTGCAGATGAAAGTCGTGAACACCGTGTTGTTATCCACGATGACCGTGCCGCCGCCGCTGAAGCGCTTGAGCACTGGGATACCGTCTCTACACAGCCACACAACGTCATTAGATGCAAGTTACAGTATTACTACTAGCATCAGGCGCTTAAGGTGTACCTCTTGACGGCGTCAAGCTGCAGGAGCTGCTCGGGCTTGCCCGAGATGCCCATGACGATGGTCACGGGCGTCTTCTCCTCGTTGTAGATGAACCAGTTGCGCTCCTTGTCGACGCGGAAGAGCGCCTCCTCCACGCGCAGCTGCTCCTGGATGGGTGCGCGCATGCGCAGGAAGCTCATGCGCGGCTTGGCCAGCGCGCTCGCGCTCGTCGTCATCGCCCGCGTCGCCATAGAGCTCTTTGTCATTCTGCTTGGCGCTCAAAAAGCTTTGATAAAGTGCGATTTCCACTATAAAGAGATGTCACTGTCATATGTTCCTATAGAGAGATGTGGATGTCACTATTTTGATAAATAGTGACGGAAGTGTCAGTGTGGGCCGCTTGCTTCGGGCACGTTTTGCCAGATTCGCAAGAGGCAATATGACGCGGCAGCCGCTGGGAGACCGCGCCGCGCGGCGTTTGCTGCTGGATGTGCGCGAGCTCGCACGCGATGGCGCAGAGGGCACTGGTGCTGGCAGTGAAGATGTGCAGACGGTCCTCGCGGCGTTTGGCGCGCAACGCGTCGCGGTGCTGCAGTACGTGATGAAGGCGACGACGAACCTTCGCGATCCTGATGTCGATGGGAAGAACAGCAACGTTGGCGTGCGTCTTGGCGTATTCAAGAACGCTCACGACGCAGACTCAGTCACTGTTCCATCTAACCAGTGGACGTCGCTATGGACCAAGGAGGAGACCGAGGCGGTGCGAACGCACAGGGAGGGGCGAGTTACGACACCAGCGCAGGGAGAAGAACGGGACAACGATAACGAAGACGAGGAGTTCAAGTGGTCGCTTGCGTGGAGTCCCGACGGCAAGTACCTGGTGGTTGGTGGGTTTGTCATGAACATTCAGACGAAGACGCTCGAGGCGCGCCTGTGGGTCGTCTCGTCGCGCGACTGGATGGCGATCGAAGATGCGGCTCAGCGTCCCACCACGTCATCGTCGTCATTGCTGCTGTCACTGCGCGTGGATCCAGCCAAGCACTTGAGCGCAAAGGAGTTTGCGAAATCGTCGCAGCTCGTGACGCTCTTTTTCCTGAAAAACAAGAGCAACCGCCTGTTTTTCGTGACAAATGACGGGGTTTTGGTGAAAATCGACGTCCCAGTGCCCAAACTCGCGCTCTTGACGCTTAACAACAACACCAGTGAACCAAGTGCTTCGGACAAAAAAACACTTTTTCAGATGAAGGTCGTCAAGCGCATGAGCGAGTGGCACGCCGGTGTCTCAGCGGCGACTTTTGAAGCCACGAGCGCGACGCTTGTGGTCGCCGGTGGACTCAAGAACCCGAGTGACGGGCTCGTCCAGGGCCGCGCTTCTTCGCTCTCAGTGTGGAAAATGCTGGAAACCGAGCCTTTCTGCGACCTACTGGACTACACGATAGTGCTGAGTGAAGAGCAACAAAGTGGTGATGGTGATGGTGACGGCGATGCGGACTCGGCGGCGGCAGCGGCAGGTGAGCAGTCTTCCAGCGGTGAAGCGAACCAGTTAGCTCAGAACACGCCATCATCTGGACTGCTTCAATCCGTGAAAGGCTCGCTCTTCAGTCCGCTCAAGTTCATAATTGGAGGCAACGCGACTTCTTCGACTTCGAGTGTGCTCCGAGGCTCAATCCGCCAGCTCGCGCTCTCGCCAAATGGCGTGTACGTGACCATGCTGGACGTCCACGGTCGCTTCTCGATCCGTCAGATCGATACGTGCAGCGATGTTGTCGGGTGGCAGTTTGTGGACTCGGCTTTGTTGTCATCGTCGTCTTCCAGTCGACGCGTGAGTGTAGCTGAACTGCTAGAACAAGTCGGCAGCTTGGCGGCTGTCAAGACGCTCACGTGGGTGTCTTCGACTATGTTGGCGTTCGTCCTGAAGAATTGTCGAGTGGTGTATGGAGAGCTCAAGCGGGAGTCTGATGAAGATGAGGGCATGCTCAACGAGGAAATCCAGGACTCAGTCCAGGCTTCATCGCTTGGGAGGATTGAGATCGTATCCGTGCACTCGCACCTCCACAGCTTTTCTGGAGTGCTCGAGAAGGACGTGCGTGTTGACGCAATTGCTCCCATCCCGAGTACTGAAGACGAGAGTGGAGGCGATGCAGTGAGAGGATACCAGCTGCTCGCTGTGAATGGCGTCTCGACAGTCACCAGTTTCGAAAATGTCGAGCTCGCTGCCTTCGTAGACCTGCTCATGAAGTCGCACCAGTATGACCGCGCGTTGGACGTCGTCCAAGCCCATGGCATGACTGGCGTGGTCAATTTGGACGCGATCCATCGCCAGATATGGAGCCAATTCCGAACTCTTGCGACAATCGAGACGATGGAAAGTAACCAGTGGTCGCTCCTGGCAACCGAGTGCGTCGACCCTGGGGTTGGATTCAACAAGGCAATGCACCACCTCAGCCTGATCCAGGACAAGAAATGGGTCGTCGACCAGTGTCTACACGTCGTTGCGCTGAATTCGTTCGCGCACATGAAAGAGATCCTGGTAGCTGGTCTGTTTGCCTTGATGAGCATCAATGAGGACAACTCAGACGATGCCAAGCAGGACGAGTCAGTTGCAGTCAGCCAACGGAAGATTTTGCGCTTCATTTACCGCCTGGACACGCTCAAGCTCCTGCTTGCTGAAGAGCTCGTGGAGACCGATGAGCTCCTGGCAACGCACGACGACGTTGATCCAAATCGCCTTGCTAAGGAGAAATACTATGATGGAGCGGCGTTTGCGCAGTTCCGAAGTGCGTCGATTGCCGAAGTCGCCAAACAGCTCGCCTGTGAAGGCCGCGTGGGGTCGCTCAATGTGCTCTTTCAGCGGAACGCGTGGACGCTCATCCCTCGGCGTCTGGAAGTGCTGTCGCTTCTCCCAGCGTCGATCTTACCAGTTGCCTATGCGCATTTGCTCCCAGCTGTCGGACCGGATTCGAGAAACGAGTGGCAATTCTACACGCTGCCGCGATCTGAAGCGAGCGCTCAAGAGGAGCTTGAAGGTGTTGAGAATCTGGACAGCAGCCGTCATCTTGCTGTCATGGAGGTGGAACTGAATCCGGAAAACAAATCTCACGACTTGGAGGCTGACGACCTCGCGCTTTTTGAGTTTAAAGCGCGCCAGAGCGGCCAGGAGAGGCGGGAAGAGTACGCAAATTGGTTCCGGGTGCGCATTCTCGAGATGGATTCGCTGTTTGGCCAGCTTGCGAACGCTTTCTACCTGAGCTCGCTCGCAAAGGAGTGCCTGCACGGCTGGCAAAAGGGCGAGCCGAGAAAGAACGAGTTTGAGGCGTTCCAGCGAGACGTCGAGCGGCTCTACAACTGCATCTACCCGCTGCAGCTGTCTTCGTGTTGTCTGCTATCGCTTGAGGAATGGTCGGCGCTGCCGCTTCACGACCAAATCCTGTGCGTCATTGGCAGCGATTGGGACTCGGTCATCGACGCGATCGACCGCATCCAGGCCGTGTTTGTCGCCCAGCGTGGTGGCGACGCACTTTGTATGCTCGACGATGCGTTCTCATCACTCTGCCAGACGTTGTCAAGGAAATCGTCGCTTCCTGCGCTCGAGCTCTGTGCGCAGCTAATCCACCACAGCAACCCGTCAATGCCTGTCGTCGAGCGCTGGATCCAGGACGACGCACGACTGCTTCGCATAGCGATCGACGTGGTGTGCTCAGCGACAACCTCTGGGTACTTTCGCAATGTCGAGGAACTCAATGCACAGCACGGTACGTTCGTGGAGCAGCTCTGGACGATCTTCCAGTCGCTGCCGATTCGCAAAGAAGACGATCTTCCTGAGATTGAGCAGCTCCAGGTGGAGGTGGACGAGATGGAGGACCTCATGGTGACCATGGACGTGCTGAACAAGTACGGCGTGCACACCTCGCCGACCGAGTTGAAGATGCAAATTGGCGAAGCGAGTACCACGGCGGCCGAAGATTTGCTCCAGCGCATGTGTCGCTTCTCGCTTCCAGGAAAAACTGCTGAGTTGAGGACCGATGGCGCTAGCGAAGACGAGGCGCAGTGGATGGAGGTCTGGCGCGATGCGACGAAGCTCAAGACCCACGTGTTTGGCGAGCGCATCAGCCAAGAGGCGATCCTGGACGTCATCCTGCGTCACTTGCTCAGCCACGACGTGTACCTGGACGCAGCTGAGCACCTCGTGAGTAACTGGACAGACTCGAACTATGAAGTCGTTCACCACGTGATCGTCGTGCTGCTCCGCGCGATTCAGGCGAAAATGGACACTTTGAAGGGCAATTTCGTGTTGGAGAGCGACCTGAAGGCGCATCTCACGGCGCTCAAATGCATCGACATTGTCAAGCGCGTACTGTTGGCGTCCCCCTTGCTTGAGAGCGAGCCTGACCGGAAAAAGCACTACGAGCGCCAGCTTCACCACGAGACTGAACTCGTTCACGCTTGTCAGCTGCTGGATCTGCTCACGTACGGGGCTGTGAAGCTCTCACCGGCAGCGATTCGCCCACTCAAGGACGCGAAAGACCGCCTCGAGGTCGTCCTGAAGGTATTTACGAGCAACCCAAGCCACTACCAGCCGTCGAATCGAGCGAGAGAATGGTTCAAGCAGCACAACCTAGAGCACGTGCTCTCTTTAGACAACGGTGCCAGTCCGCTGGAAGCCGTGCTGTACTTGGCAAAGCTGCTTCGCGTGGATGACCACAAGCACCAGATCGTGATGAAAGGTGCGTATGCGGCGCTTTATTGTGCAGACTACGACGTTGCGTATGGGCTCACGACCGAGGTGATTGAGAGCATCCGCGTGGCTGTTGAACCTCAGCATGACGGTGAGAAAAGCCACCACGGTCGCAGCGACGACATGGAGCTGCAGCATTTGATGTCGCTGGTACTGGACCTGATATCGGCGTCGTCGTTCCGCTCCTGGTTCAAGAAACTCAAGCTCTGTCGGCTGGTGTTCAGTGCGCAGAACATCTCGTCGACGAGTCTGTTCAGCCACCAGATCACGAACCTGATCATGGCGGCGATGGAGAAACTTGAGGCGGTTGAAGCGGTGGCGACTGAGCTCGGGCTCTCTGAGGCAGACGTTGAAGAGCGTCGTCATCTGGATGTTAACAGGAAGCGCTCAAGTGTCGAAGAACTGCTGCTGAAGGAGCTTGAGATCGTCGTGGACCTGTTGCAGGAGGAGAAGAACGACCGAGGCTTTCTGCTGCGGCTGCTTCAGAAGGGCTTCCAGCTGGTGAACATTGTTTTCACGGCTGCGATCACACAGCAGAGTGACGACGATGACAGTCAGCAACACGTTGAATCTGCTGCTGCTGCTGCTGACGCTGTTGTACTCCAAGAGACCCAACGAGCCGAGCGAATGGCGCAGCAGATGAGTCGGATCTGCTTTGAAGCAGCCATCGCATCCGCATTTGAGAGCACGAGCGAAGCACGAACGCTTCTTGAGATGGGACTCAGCTATTTGCTCCTCTGGAGCGATTTCTCACCCGACGATCGCTGCGATCTGAAATTCTTCTGGGAGCAGGAGATCTTCCCACTACTGTCTTCTGCTGCTGCTGCATCCTCATCGTCGTCCGCGGGCGGCCATGGAATTGATGAGCTCGTCCGACACTGTCACCACTTCTTCATGCTGCAAGTCGCATCGGCTCTCCAAGGAAATGCTGTGGAAGACGTTGATATGTCAGTCGCACAGGAGCTACAAGCGCGTCGCAAGTGCCTCGACACGTTTATAGACTCGTACGAAGAGACCAAGCGCTACGTGGTGTCAAAAAGCTTTGAACCTGAAGCAGAAGGCGACGACGAGCTCGCAGATGCTGACGAGAATCACGCCAATGGGACGCACAAGTCAGTGTTCTCCAAGACAAAGCGTGACGTGTTTGCCCGTCTAGCGAATCGCTGCCAGGACATGATGCTCTCGCAGAAGAAGACGCAGGAGCTGGAGGAAATGAACTCGTTTTTCAACGAAAACCTGGATCTTGAGCGCTTCTCACGCGATTCCGAGTACCGTGTGAGCAAGATCCTGATGCTCGCGACCACGAAGGAGCACTACCAGGTGGCCAAGCAGTTTGCCACCAAGTACGGCGTCGACGAGTACCAGTGTCTGCTTTCCTACATCAAGAGCGCGTTCCTCCCAACTAAATCAAGTGCTTCCAGTCTGGATCGCCACGAGCAACTCGAGATCGCCTTCCGAAGCGAGAATGAGGATTTCCTGGAACATGCGCTCGAGAAACCGTTTGTGTTTGGCGATTTCCTGCTCAACAACAGTGACGACAACGTGTATGAGCTGCTGCATGGCACGGACCACGTGGGCATCCTCCTGTTGCTGCGCATGGTGCTTGAGTGCTCGAAGCGAATCGCACAGCTGTCCCAGGACGGAGCAATGGACCAGAGTGCAGTGGACACTGGCTCGCTATTCCCACTGTCAAAGGAATCGAGCGACCGGATCACGCTCCTGTTCATGTGTCTCAAGCGCCTGAAGGAGTTCGAACCTGTGAAGCGTGGACCTCGTATGGAGGTTGTGGACTTCAAGCTCGTGTGTGCCGCTGAATCTTGTTCCGATCTCCTGTACGCTTCAACTTCAACTTCGTCGGATGCCACGGACAGCAGAAAACTCGCGGTTGAAGCGCTGCTGCCGTTCCTGAACGGGAAAACGATCAAGATGCTGACAAAGATCCTGCAAAAGCTCCACCATGTGACCACGAGCGCAGTGGTGATGGTGTATTTGAGCGACATGCTCCACAATATTTGGCTCGAGCACCAAGCTGGTGGTGGAAATGGTGGCAGTAGTGCGCTCGCTGGAGACCTTGCCGCGTACGCCTACGAGGCCTGCACGCCGTTCCTCTCGGTGCTCGCGAACGAGCACGTGATGCTGTTCCACAGCCTCTTCCTGGGGAGAAACTGGGATTACGACACTGAAGAGTTTTATGGCCAGTCGATGGATGGCATCACGCACTTTGGCGTGTTCTTGACGCCACAGAAACGGTTGGAGCTCATTTCCGACACGCAGACGCTCTTCCAGATAAGGTTTAAAGCGTGGAAAACTGCCAATGGTACCCAGCAGGTCGACGATGAAGTGCTGGCTGTAAAGGAGAACGAGCTGCGACTCCTGGAGAGTGAATTGGTGGAAGCGGCGTTTTGGTTCATCGCTCACGAAGTCAAGACGAATGGGATCTTGTTCCCTGGTGTATTTCAAGGAGACTGGGAGCACTTAGAAGCGCTGATGACGAGCTGGTTCAACATAGAGACTGGGCAGAAGAAACACAGGAAGCAGGAACTGCGTGGACTGCTGATTCTGCTGTGTCAGCAGGTATCATCGGTCGAGATCGCGTCGCTCATGGTGGAGTTGGTGCTGCACGTCTCCAGCTTAGAAGACGAGGAAGTCGTTGCCGCCACGCTTGAAGAGGTTTACAGACGTGTGTTCAAGAGCGGGGTGGACGGAACTCTGTCGAGCGAGCGCTCTGAAGAGTTGCAGCGAGCGATTGTGAGCGAGTGGGTGACTTCATTCCCGGATTCACACAGCAAGATCAGTGAGCAGCTCGAAGGCGCGGCTGAATTTATCTCAGCGCTGTGCTCACGTTCTACAACTGACCAGTCGGCGAACACGACGATCAAAAGGGGGTACCAACGCATTGTCAGTCAACTGGATCAGTTTCCATGTCTGGCATTGAAGCACATCATCGAGCCCAGAAAGGCCAGTCTGCAGGGTGCTGTGAGCAACGCGGAGCCACAGAGGAACGCCGCGCAAGCTGCTGTGATCGCCGAGCGGCGACACTTGGTGCAGCAGTGGGAGGAGGAGCAAAAGTGGACGCTGAGCGCTCTTCTGACGCGCCTCGTCCTTGACGCGATCTCATTTGCCAACGCGACGACGGAGGAGCTCCAAGCGTACGAACAAGAGTACTTTGGACTCCAGACAAAAGCGGTTTTCAATCTCCTCCAGCGCCAGCACAGCGAGGCTCAGGACTTATTTGCCTTCGTCTTCAGCATTTCCACAGTCCAGGTCTACGAGCACTTTGACACGCTGTTCACACAGGCGCTCGCAGTATTATCGTCGAGTGTGGCACCATCGTCGTTAGGCAGTAGAGAGCGAGGGCGACAAGGTCTACGGACGGCGTTGACGACTGCGCTCGCGAACTTGCTGTTCTTCTACGACAGTGTCTCTCAGAATCACCAGACGGGTCCTCTTCAGGCGTGGCAACAGGAGCAACGCCAAGCGCTCAAAAAGCGCATTCAGGATCAGTTCAGCAGCGATCTGGATGAGAAGAACAGCAGCGCTGATAATGACACTGTCACTACGTCATCAGAAGGCAATGAGACTAGCTGGTGGTCCCAGCTCCTGCTCCACGGACACTGGAGTGACGACAACAGACTGGTGAAGTGGTACCTGGGATTTGGCTACGCGAATATCACCTCTCCTCGCGTGCTGGAGGCGTTTGCTGCGGCTCACTGGGAATCCAAGAAGCCGCTGTGCGTCGAGCTCATCTTGCTGTCGCCATTCAGCAAACTGCACGCGCACCACCGCGATCGCCTGCTTCAGAGCGCTCGAACCAGCGGTAGTCGACGAATTTTCGAGCTGCTGTTGCTTCGCTTTGACGTCCAGACGCTGCTACATGCGGGTTTGTACCACGATTTGCTGAGTCTGCACCTGAGTGACGATGGTGGCGATGAAGGCTCTCTATACAAGACCAACGAGCTCTTGGGGTGGACCTCGAGCGGCGAGTACCTCGTGTGTGTGTTAGTGATGCTGAAGGACTTCGCGACGGCTGCACGGTTGACCTGCGCGCTCTGGCACGTGCATCCGCTGCTCTGGGACTTTGAGAACGCACGGCTCACGCTCGCGAACTACCTCAAGCGCCTCGCGACCACGCAGCTCTCAGGTGGTGAACCTGATAGAGAGCAAGCCGCGTACGAAGAAGCGGTCCTGCGCCACGAGGTATACAGTCGCACGTTTACCTTCTTCCAGCGCAGCATGGCCATGTAATAATGTGAGGAGTGACAAGCAAGCAAAATGAATGGCATTACGACCGAACTAATCCGAGAGTG
>JAASFY010001310.1:0-10227 GCA_023334035.1 Globisporangium okanoganense
CCAAGCTTGACAACATTTTCGTCACTTTGATGAGTGTGATGGAACAATCATTGAAAGATAAGGGCGGAAACGAGTACTCGATCCCACACCTCAAGAAGGAGCAGCGCCGTAGGAAAAAAGAAAGTTTTGTGGCTTTGGAGTGTAGCAACGACGCGATTGCTTCTGGTGTGCTTGCTAGATATCTCGATGATCTGACAGACTGGTTTCAGTAATTTTGGTTCAATCCACAATAATTAAAATTGGGTATGCATAAATTCTCTAATTTTGGGATAACATATAAAAAAGACCAGTTGGTCGAAATGATCATCTATTTCGACCAATAGGAGACTTGATACTCTGCTAGGTGGTAATTTTTTCATGATACAGTTAAACTTTCTTAATCTCGTAGAATGCTCATTCGAAATGAGACTGTAGAAGAGATACACAGCTACATCAACGTGCTTTCGGTTTTCTAATACTTGTTGTATAGGGCTCAAATCGGTTCGCCAAAGTTTGCCTGTCTAATTTGATCACGTTGAGACGCCAAACTCACTGTGACAAACGAAAGTGAATTGATAACTGTTTCACGACGTATAACCCTTACCCTGACGTGTCTTTTGGTTCAATCCGCACGCTATAATTCGCTCTGGTTGTTTTGGGCAACATCATCAAGTGCGATTGCACAGATTAATTCCGGACAGATGAGTATGAGTTTTCATACCAACCAAATTATCAAAATGACCGCAACAGTTATATCGGTTAGGCAAGCGTTATTGCAACCATCTAATCTGTTGTGTTTTCATTTGTATTATGGGTTTCACATATTTTGCCAAACCGCAGGCCAATATATCCGATTTCAGGGGTCAGATATAACGAAGCACCCCGATCTAAATTATATCGGACACCTATTTATAATTCAGGTCAGTTATATCAAGCATGGCTCCGTTTTGCCGCAGTAATACGGCAAAACGGAGCGAACCCCATGTCCATTTCTGATGCTCTTTTCATTCGCAAAAAATGGAGTTTTCCCATCCAACGAGCTGCAAAATCTCAATGATAATATTGCATCGCACAACGAACCATATCACTTCCATCACATTCACGTGACCAATATACGAGCAGCTCCAGGCGTGGAAGTGCAGTGACCTGTTTCCCCGCAAAGGTTTTCACGTAAGGTTGAGTCTGAAGGCAAAACGCCCAGAGACCTTGATTTAAACGACCCATCCCGAAAATGGACTCTGATTTACGCAAAACTGACTCAGATATAATGAGCCAAATCAGGGGGCAAAATAAGTGAAAACCACAATAACTGAAAATAAGATATAATACGGAAGTTAAACACCCCCTCCCATGTTTTGCACGCAAACAATCCCAGACTTGTCAATTTACTACCAGTGATAATTGACAAATGTTGTCCTCGGTATCTATCGCAGCAGCTGCTTTCATGCACTGACATATCCCAGTTGCGCTCCGAGATGTCGGGTGCTCGTCACACCTCGCTTCAACTTGGCTGATTGGGAGGTTAATCAACCATGAGCAACCATATCAATAATATTATGAAGAGTATCCCTTTTTAAGCGCAGCTAATAACATACCATTGCTCTACAGCGAAATACTTTGAGTATAGATGACTGCGCCTTACGTCTTCCAATAATTTCTCCTGTGTTTCTTCATGTTGCAATAACGAATACATCAACCAGTATCCCAGTGGCGGCCCGCCACTCCGCCATTGGCTGGGTCTGCATTCACTCGACAGCCCCTATTTTCACCGATAGAGATTGCCCATCGCTGCAGTCAATCACATCTGACGAGCCAGCTCGCTCGCTGGTGGACGACAAGTAAAATTCTCCGATAGACCCTGTGTCAACTGACCGCCTGTCCCTCTCTGAACGAGCTGTGTTTTGCGCATTGCTGCGCTCTCTCAATTGTTTTTATTCAAATTACGTGGATAAGTGCTCGATCTGCTCACAGAAGCAAATCTCATTCCGATGCCGATCCGAACAAAACACCTGCGATCTTGTAAAACAGCCGAGGGTTTATATATACATAGAGAGAGGTGTTGCTGACGGATGGCCGAGACGTTGCTCAGCTTGGCAACCGCTGTCAAGACCCACTCAACTCCGTCTCGCTTTGCAGAGCCTCACTTGCGAATTTCGAGCCTCCAAGCCACATCCCTCCAGCAAACTCTCTCTATTGCATTCATTATGGTGAAAGCGGTGCTCGTGGCTCTCCTCACGGCACTTCTCGCCGTCTCAAGTGGCAACCTCGCGGTCGCCCAGTCCAGTTCGGTCCTCGGCACTGTCGCACCAGCTGGAGCGAAGACCACGGCCACCACCACGGCGAAGACCACCACGGCTGGGACGACGGCCAAGACGACCACCAAGACCCTCGCCAAGGCCAAGTCCACTAGCACCACTGGCAAAACGACAGCGGCCACAGCTGCAGCCACCGGGACCACTAGTACGAAGAAGTCGCTGACCAAGTCGTCGTCGACCAACACACGGGTGATTCGCCCCACGCTGCCATCGAACGGGCTCCCCAACTGGGTCGGTCCGGTGGTAAGTGCTCCCACGGGCTCCGCCTGCTACCGCAAGACGCATCGCGCGAGTAAGACGTGCGCCACTGGGTTTGCACTCGACAGTCTTAACACGGCCTGCTGGGCTGAGTGCCCGCTCGATTACCCGATCCAGTGTGGCATGCAGTGCATCACGCAGAACAAGGACTGCACCAAGGCGACGATTGAGAAGGTCGCTGTGGTCGCAAACGCGGCGCTCAGCACGGCGTCGGTGGGCGTGCTCGGTCAGCTCACGACCGCCGTCACGGCCCTGGACGTCACGGTCCGTTGTGGCACGCAACTCTACGGCATCGTCACCAAGGCCATCGAGTACATTAACGAGATCGAGGAGAAGGCGCCTGTGGGTACCAAGCAGAAGCTCTTTGCGTTACTCATGAAGTCGGACTTTGCGGCCATCGACCTCCCACTCGCGGTCGCCACGTGTCTGGGTGCGCCCGTGGCCGACGCGCTCTCGACCGCTGCGGACATTGTCGGCCCGATCAAGGCGGTCGTCGAGAAGATCGTCGCCACGGTGGCCACGCTCCGTGAGAAGGCTCTTCAGCCCAAGCAGTTTATCAACATGACAACCACTGCTGGCGTCAAGAGCATGAAGGAGGCCGACGTCAGCAAACTGGACAAGGTCGTGACTTGCGGTGGCGAGCTCAAGGCCATCGTCGACAAAGTCACGGCCAAGGTCAAGGAGCTCAAGGACAAGACGCCGACTGCACCACTAGACGCGATTCGCCTTGCGCTAGCAAGCTCCGAGCTCGTTCTCGTCGACATCCCCGAGGCCACGAAGAACTGCGTGCCGAAGAACGCGAAGGACTTCTACGCGGCCCGCGACCAGGTGCGCCGGGCGTTCGGCTCAATCGTCGATAGTGTCATCGATGCCGCCTCCGCACCAACTTCCACGGCCAAGGACGCGCCGCTCAAGCCTCTCTCAAAGAAGCAGTACGCGCTCAAGATCGCGGGCTTCAGCCTGGACGTGATCGGGTTCTTTGACCCGACGGGCTTTGCCAAGCTCGTCCGCGCCTACGCGCAGAAGATCTGTGGCCCCACGCAGTTCTTCGGCGAGGTCGACGATGGCAAACTCGAGAGCGCGCTGGGCCTGAACGTCATTGGCAAGGCCTTTGAGACGAGCAACGGCGCGTACAAGACGGTGGGCGACGGCATGGTCAATATCAACTTTATCAGCAGCGACACCAAGGACGTGGAGGTCAACATCTTCTCGGCTGGCAAGAAAGTTGGCAGCGTCATGCTCGAGACGAACAAGATCGTGACGTGGATCAAGCCCATGAAGGCACTGCAGGACAAGACTTTGTACCTGGACCGCTGGCGTCCGGGCTTTGCCAAGATTCCAGGCACGGGTGGTGGTTCGCTGGTCATGTGGATCCCGCACTCGTCCCAGGGAGGGCATGTTGAGCTCCACGCGGTGCTAAACGTGAGTTAGGCAGTCGGAATTTTACGTTCAGAGTTCGTACTTGATACAGTATCAATGTCCTCGAATCGGTCACACTTAGCCACTCGGATTCAGATTTATTTTGAATCGAAAACCCAATGAAATAAAACAAATTGAGTCCATTTTGTTCTTCTCACAAGCGACCCTTGTGCTGAGAGGTGCGAGTTCAAGCAGATAACCTCGCAAGGCTACGGAGGTATTAACAATAGCGTGTCATGACATCTGGTGGTCGTTATCAAGAATAAAGCATAATGAAATTATATATTATATGTGAATTCCCTGCCAAATTATTTCTCCGGCTCGACTCGGAATTTGATGAGCTAAGTGAACTAGCCGATCCTCAGATATTCCCAGTATGCGATATCCTACTGCACGCAGCAAGTGGAATTTGTGAACCAAAACATGTGAAAGCAGTGGTTGTATTTTCGTTTCTCCTCATCTCTACAACTCACTGCTAGGGGACTCGAGAGATCCCGTCTTTCATCCTTTTTTTCCCACGCACGACGACATCAAAACTGTGTTTGGGATGCTAGCAAAATACGCCTCAAGCGAACTTGTGCTTAGCTCACGTTGAGCTGCGCGCGGAGGTTCAAGTGGCCGCCCGTCGACGCGTGTGGGATCCAGAGCAGGAGCGAGCCGCCGCCCGTGCCTGGGATTCCCAGGAAGCCCGGGCGCCAGCGGTCCAGATACAAGGTCTTGTCCTTGAGATCCGCGATACGCTTGGTCCAGACCACGGTCGTGCCCTTCTTGACAGCCACCTCGTCGATTTTGGCGCCACCGGAGAGCACGTTGACGCTCACGTCCTGGGTGTCGACGCTCACAAAGGTCACGGTAACGTTGCCGTTGCCAGACTTGGTCCAGACGCCCGTACTGGCACTGAAAGCCTGCCCCACGGTGCGCAGACCGAGTGCGACATCGGCCGAGCCGTCGTCGATCTCGCCCAAGATGGACGTGGGCCCGCAGATCGGCTGGATGTACAACTTGGCGAGGTTCGCGACGCCGATGGGGTCGAACATTGCGATGACGTCGAGGCCGTAGTCGATGATCTTGAACGCGTACTCCTCCTGCGTGAGCGGCTTGCCGCTGGCGCTGCTGGACGAGTCGATGATCTTGTCGATGATCACCTGGATCGTCTTGCGGATGTTGTCGCGAATGTTGAACGCGTCGGTCTCGTTCTTTGGCACACAGCTGGACGTGACCGCGGGGATGTCCTTGAGGAAGAGGTTCGAGTTGGAGATGAGCAGACGGATGATGTCGACCGTCGAGCTCGGGTTCTCGGACTTGATCTGCTTCACGAGCACGATGACGTCGTCGATGATCTGCTTGAGCTGGGCGCCGCAACCAGTGTCGGCCTGGACGATAAGCGCTTCGAGCGACGCGAGGTCCGCCGTGCTCAGAGCTCCAATGGTCTTGCCGGCGCCGACCTTGTTCACGAAGGCGAGGAAGTTCGCTGGGTCGAGCACCGAGCCCTTGCTCGTGAGCACCTGGTTGAGGATGTTCTTGATGATGTTGACAATCTCGGCCGCCTGGTTGAGGCTCGACGTTGGGATTGGGAGCCCGGCGCACGTGGCTACGGCCACGGGCAGGTCGTAGATAACCAGGTCCGACTTGCCGAGCAGGTACAAGATCTGCTCCTGGGTCGAGCTTGGGAACGTCACCTCGAGCTCCTGGGCGTAGCCCACGACCTTTGTGACGACCGAGAAGAGCTGCTGGCCACACATGATGCCCTGCTGCACACCCTTGCTGGCGGCGCTGATCTGGCCAAAGACGCCCGAGGTCGCGGCCGAGATGGCCACGGTGGCCACGGCGTTCACCTTGGTGATGATCTCTAGGGTGCAGTCCTTGTTCTGCGGGATGCACTCCATGGCGCACTCGACTGGGTACTCGAGCGGGCACTCGGCCCAGCACGTGGCTACATTGTCAAACTTGTAGCCGGCCGGGCAGGTCTTGGTCAGGAACGTCTTGCGGTAGCACGCCGTGTCACTTGGGGCGCCGACCTTGGGGCCAACCCAGTTGGGCAGCGAGGCGTCGGCCGACGCGAGGCTGGCGGTCGTGGCGGCGACGAGCGCGAGGGTGAAGCGGACACTCACCATCGTGCTGGCTGGGAGATTGGGCAAAGACGACTTGAGGGCTGGGACTGGAGCTCCTTGGAGGAAATTGAACAATGAATGCCAAGTTGAATCGCTATCGAGCGTCGTGGAGAAGTGTGCTTGAGGCCTATCAAGGAGGGCAAGAGAGGCTCTCCACCGAGAGACTAATCGCTTCGGTGGTGCTATTAGTACAGAGGGGCTCGATGCGCCTAGTGTTGACATTGCAAGTCAAAGTGCAGTTTGGGAATCTTCTCATCCTCACGTGGGAGTTTGCTGATGGGTGCACTTTAAACAGGAGGTGGGTCAATTTCTGATAACGAATGAGAGGTGATAATACACGAAAACAAATTATCCATAAACATATATGTACAGAACCGATCTTTTATGTCCTGGGTGCACTCAAAAGTTATATCGTCTACTACAAATCAGTACATTTACGTACTACTATTCATTTGATGTTGGGGAATTATTTCACAGTACTGTTTTTGAGATGCGTAGAATATGCCTCTGCTATGTACACTCTCATCAGTGTATGTAAAAGAGACGTGGCGAGAGTGGGACATTGTGCAGGAGAGATTCCATTCTCGGTGGAAGGACTCGACTCCCGAGCAATCATCACCAGATTCAACTTGAAAAAGCAATCTACCGACAGCGAATAGGAAGGTGGACTCTTCGCAAAGAGCTTGTATAGAGAAAACCGATTTTGCTGTATCCAGCGGACCCGTTGGGGGAAATTGATCCTCTTGGTTCATCAGGATCCATCTTTGCAGTCGCTGCCCCAAGGCTACTTCCAGTCACTTGGATAGCCGCAGCGTGACGACCATGAAGATTAAAAACCGTCTCTGCAAATCGCACTTGATATTGGATTTCACGAACAAAAAGCTCGAAAACCTGAGCTCAGTAAACAAGCAGTGTGAACGGTTCTTTTGAGAGAATTTTTTTGTTATTATTGTTGTGCTCCAGAGCTGATTACAAAAAAGACGGCTCTGCCAACAAAAGCAGATCAACAGCGATACGCATCCGGTGACCGTTTGGTAGCAAGCAAATACGTTTAGCTCACGTTCAGCTGCGCGCGGAGCTTCAGGTCGCCGCCCTGCGAGCTGTGGGGCACCCAGAGTAGGAGCGAACCGCCGCCCGTGCCTGCAATACCAAAGAAGCCCGGGCGCCAGCGGTCCAGGTATAGAGTCTTGTCCTGGAGCTCCGAGACGGGCTTGGTCCAGCTCGCGGTTTTGCCCTTCTTCACGGCCACCTCGGCGATCTTCTTCCCGCCGGAGATCACGTTCACAGTCACATCTTCAGTGTCAACGCTGACAAAGGAGATGACCACGTTGCCGGCGCCGGCCTTGGTCCAGGAGCCCGAGCTCGACGTGAACGCCTTGCCGATCGTGCGAAGACCGAGGGCCTGGTCCAGGGCGCCGTCATCCACTTCACCGATGAACGACGTGGGCCCACAGATCGGCTGGATGTACTCCTTGGCGAGGTCGACGAGGCCCGTCGGGTCGTAGGACGCGATGGCGTCGAGGCCGAGGTCCGCGATCTTGAGCGCGTAGTCGCCGGCGGTCAGCGGTTTGCCGTTGTTGCTCGACGAGTCGATGATGTTGTCGATGATCACCTGGAGCGTCTTGCGGATCTCGTCGCGGGACATGTACGCGCCCGAGGCGTCCTTGGGCACGCAGCTCGAGGTGAGCGCTGGGATATCTTTCAGAAAGAGGTCCGAGGTGCTGATTGCAAGACGGATGGCCTCGACGGGGCTCGACTTGTCGGCGGCCTTGATCTCCTTCACGGCCTTGATGACCTTGTCGACGACGCTCTTGATGTCCGTGCCGCACGTCACGCCGTTGTCAATGAGCTTCTTGAGCGCGTCGAGGCCCGTCTGGTCGAGGTCCTGGATCGACGAGTCGATCCCAACGTCGGCTGTGACCTGGAGGAACGTGCTAGTGTCCAGGAGGTCCTCGCCCTTTCCCGTGATCTGGCCCAGGAGCTTCTTGACCATGGCGATCACATCGGCTGCTTGCTCAAGACCAGTTGGCGCTGGGAGACCCAGGCACGTGGTCACGGCTACTGGCAAGTCGTTGATCACAAAGTCCGACTTTGAGAGCAGGTACTCGAACTGGGACTCGGTGGAGTTTGGGTAGGTCACCTCGAGCTCCTTGGCGTAGCCCACGACCTTGTTCACGGCCGCGTAGAGCTGCTGACCACACTTGACGCCCTGCTGCACGGCCTTGCTGGCCTTGGCCAGTTCGCCAAAGACGCCCGAGGTCGCAGCGTTAAGCGCTACGGTGGCCACGGCGTTCACCTTGGAGATCACTTCGAGCGTGCAGTCCTTGTTCTGTGGGATGCATTCCATGCCGCACTGCACTGGGTACTCAATGGGGCACTCGGCCCAGCACGTGGCGATGTTGTCGAACATGTAGCCTGGCGAGCACGTCTTGGTCAAGTGAGTCTTGCGGTAGCACGCCGTGTCGCTCGCAGCGCCAACCTTGGGGCCGACCCAGTTTGGGAGTGTGTCCGCCACAGCGAGCGAGCGGCGGGCAGCTGAGGAGGACTGGACCCCCGCGGCAAGGGCGACGAGCGCAAGGAGACCAGCGAAGCGGATGCTCACCATGGTGGTTGATATGGTCTTGCTTCGTTGGCGGTGGAGGCGGTGAGGCCCACGGAGGAAATTGAAGAGTAAGTGAGCCCCATCAGGATGGAGAAGACTCACTCCAGCAGCTCAAGTGGTCCATTCGCTCCCCACGGATCGATCCCTATCCAAGCAGGAGCTTTTCGTGTCGAACCGTATACTTCGAAGTACTTGGCGCACAGGTGATGGCCAAATGGACTTTTTTCCATCCGAATGGATCTTTCGGAGCGGACTGAATGAGCAAAATTGGTTGAATGAAATACAGACTTGTCGATCCTCACTGTTCGCAGCTGGCTGACAATCGTGGCCAGATCGCAACAGTGTCCACTGGGGACTGGCTACCCGGAGCCAGCTCACCTCTGGACCGTCATGATTTACTAAACCTATTAGGCCACAGACTCCCGTCCAGCCGACACATCACTAATGAAAAATGCGAACCAACGGGTGGCGAAAGCCTCGCAAAGCAAGAAAAATCCGTCGGCGAAGCGCTTTCTAGCATAACAGGTGTTTCGTTCTTTAATCATGTGAAGCAACAGCTTCACGGGCCACTCGTGTGGGGCATCATCAGAACGTCAGAACGCTCCGAACTCTGAAGAGAACTCGCTGTGAGATTGGCTGAGCGGCCATCTCAATATTTACTTACCGGTAATAGAGATGATCTCTCGTCCAAAATCCCGCCTCCCTCTCTTTCGTCACCTCCACACTCTCCTGTCCCGCCTCTGGGCACGTGAGACGCTGGCGATTCCCGAGAAAGAGGGGACAGGAATGTTCCCAAGAGCTCTTTTGACGATGGGGAACCCTTCTCCGCTGTTCGAACGAATGCACCGAATGTCCAATCGCTTCACAAGCAGCAAGAGGGCTCGAGTTTGGAAATAATGACTTGCGCGACCCAGTGAGCGACATGTCTTGCCCCCAAGTGCTACTTAACCTCCCCATACGGTAGAGCACGAGATAGAGTACGGTACTGTACAGTAGTGCCAATGTGAAAAAAAGGCTGTCGTCGTCACAGCGATCGGCGATGGCTTGCTCTTTAACATCAACAACTAGTTCTAAGGCCATCTGACAGCCATCCTGGGTGGATCTTTATTCAGTCAGCACCGTTGCAGAAGCCAACCGATGGCTGAGAGGCCGTCTTCACGTACAGTACGCACATTTATTAAGACAGAGGTGGCGCCCAGTTCGAGATCCAGAGATAAAACCCTGGGCTGCAAATTGTCAGCCATCACTGGGGCTCATGTCAAGCTCTTGTATCGAAATGCTCCTTCGGCGATCAGGCTGATAGTAAACGGCTCCCGCTCAATCGCTGGTGTTTGAACTGGGCTTGATGACTGGTTGTCAATAGACATCTACACTATACACGCCTACAGCTGCAGCTGATGCCTAGCTAACATTGATCTTGGCGTGAAGCTCCAAGTGACCACCCTCTGAGGTGTGCGGCACCCAGAGCAGGAGCGAGCCGCCACCCGTCCCTGGGAGACCAAAGAGGCCTGGGCGCCAGCGGTCCAGATACATGGTCTTGTCC
>JAASFY010001311.1:0-10220 GCA_023334035.1 Globisporangium okanoganense
GAATGTCTTCGAAGAAAGCTTCCGGTACACTACGTTTCCGCTCTCTGGTTTCCTTCTCTGTGTCGCTTGGTAGGTCTTCTCCTTCGCGGTCAAGCCGACAGGCTTTCTTTACGAGAGTCTCAGAGACCCCAAGACATGCCGCAGTGCGCTTCAGCGGCTTGGTTACGTCGTCCCGCCGCCCGCGCCGCGCTTCAGCATCGAAGTACGCGCGTGAATCAACTATCAACTGTGCCACTGACTTTGTCAAGTGGCGAATTTTGCGCGCGCGTGTTGGTGCATCGTCACTGCCTGCCATAGCACGCGTCTTCGACTCGTGTTATCTTTTGAGTGAGAAATCGTACGGACGTGCGGTCTTTTCGTAGAGAAGCGCATGTTGCATTCCTGTGCACGGCCCAAGAGAGCAGCGATGGCAACGACTTCGCCGAGTCGGAGTCCGCAAGCGAAGGTGTCATCATCACGACTTGTTATGGGAGGGATACGTACGTTACAGCAGCGATTGCGCGAGGAGCTGCGGGCAGAGAAGGAGAACGCACTCACACAGACGCTAATTCGCGGATACTTCTCCGCTGCACCAACGATGCAATAGTAACAAGACGATTATCATCCTTTTGAAAGCAGGTGCAAAAACGTCCGTTGTTGAACGCAGCCACCTTTTTTTAGCTTTCGACCATTTTACAAAAATATACATTTGCAAACTGCACGAAGGCGGGATATGAACCCAGACCAGTTGCGTGGGAGAGTCGTGCCCACGCCACTGAGCCAGACTCCGAACCCAAAATGTCAATTTTTGACGAGATTATTAATCAAATATCATTTTTGCGGATTATCAAGTTTACTCGATACATTCATATAGAAACGGAATTGGTGATCGATACCCTATCATATATAGAAGGATATCATATTTATCAGGGATCAGATTATCCAGGTTTATCTGTACTTGGATACTTTTGTTTGTGCATAGTATATTGGCCCTTGATGGGAGGGCTGAGACAAGCCCAGATGTGGACTGACAGCATGTGGCTCTGTTTTGGTTCTGGATAGCTAGGTATTGGAAGGAATACTTTCTGTTAGCATATGAAAGCTGCTTTTTGAAGTGTTTGAACCCTTTGTACACTTTACGGTGAGATAAGGCACTTGAGTTTACGGCATCCACCTGTAATAATGACACACGTTCTTATCCAAAAACTGTTTTCTGTGCTGCTGTTTAAAATATCCCTCTTTTTAACGACCAGAAGAGGTGAAAAGATGCGGCAATCATTCTGTGAGGTAAATTATCGCTCTTTTTGTCTTGATTTGTGTATGCTGGAAGAGTGGGTTCACCTTGTGAGCCAGGCCATTTTTTCGTTGATGGATACACTTGCATGAACACCGTGTCTCTTGTTGCCATGCACACAATGTATGTGAGCCCATTGCGTTACGCCATGCAGCAATGGATGTAAGTCCCGCATTGCGTTACGGGTCGTTCTTTGCCGGCGGACAGCCGTGACTGTACTAAACTTTTTGCGATGTCCTTGGAGATGGACGGACACAGGAGCTTGACCACTTCGCGGTCGTTGGACTCGGCGTCCGTGTAGTGGCACTTGATGAACTCCACGACCTGGACCTGCTTGTCGGACGTCAGGTCTTCGGAGCGGATTGCATAGCCCACTTTTTCTCCAATCACGACGCCTATCTCTTTGCTCACATGCTGCACCGCGGACATGGCAGCCACACAATGTGGCTGCGTGCAGCCGATCATCCCGGATTGCGAGTAGCCTTCTTCATGAAGATACTTGGTCAGCTGCATCGTCTTCCCCGACTTGGTCTCTCCCACGATCACGACGATCTGGTTCTCGCGGATCACTTGCAGCAGCTCCTCGCGACACTGGTAGATAGGCAGGAACAGGCGCTGTTGCTTGATCGTACGGGGCTTGGCACACTTACTCACGGCCTTTTGATTCTTCAAATGGGTCAAGAATTGGCTCTCCGCCTTGTAGCCAACGTCCCCACCTTCGCCATCCTGCTTCTTCCTGGCTTCGTCGTCCTCTTCGTCCGAGTTCTCGGCGGCTTTCACGCCAATTGCGTCGCCCATGCGCGTGCCGCCGATCTCTCAGAACCGCTTGCGCATCTTGGATAGTTCGCGCTTGTAACGCACTTCGCGCACGAGCTGACTGCCTTTGCGCGCACAGATCGCGAAGTCCGACGTCGGCTTCTTCACGGTCGACACCATCTCGGTCCGCGTTGTGAACGACACGCGGCCGTCCAGGAACGGCGGCTTGGTGTCGTGCACCACGATCTGCACGCGCGCGTCCAGCTCTTCGTCGAACTGCGTGTCCACGCGTCCGCTGGCCATCACGCCACTCGTGAGCAGCCTGTTCCTCCACGCCTCCTGGTCCACGTTGAGCGCCGAAGCGCGCGTCAACATGCCCTTAAGTTTCGTCTCCCCACGCGCGCGCGTGGCTGCGAGCTTCTTCTCCATCTCGCAGAACTTATGCTTGTTGACCAAGAACGCGCGCTCCTCGTGAATTTCATAGCCGCCGGCCTCGTCGTTCAGATAGAACTCCCGGTCGAAATCCTCCTCCATCTCGTCCACGTACTGCTTCTTCGGTGCCTCGCGGTGTCGGAACGTGCTGCGCTGGCGGTCGTTGTCCTCTGCAGCGTACCCATATCGGTCCTTTACATCGTCGCTGCGCGCACCCGAGCGCGTCATCGAACTTGGCGTCGGGTGGTCCCAGTCGCTGCTGCTGCCTCACTTACTGCTGTCGCGACTGCGCAGTGTGCTCGGCGTTCTTGAGGGCGGTTTCCGTCCGTCACGGTCGCGAGAGCTGTCGGGAAAGAGCAAGGAGACGCTACGCAGGCGCTCGGGCTCGTCGCACTCGCTCGCGTTCAGCGACATTGATCGCTCGGACCGGACACTCATTGTGCTCGTCGTGCTGGTGACAGATCGACGGTCGTTATCCCTACTGCTGCTGCTGATGATTCTGTCTGCGTTCCTCCTCCGTGAGGCGGTCGAGTCCCAATAATGAAACGCGTGGATGGGACTTGTCGCCGTCGCCATGACTGCGCACTTTAGTTACCAAAGAGCTCCGTCTTTCGATCCGCGCAAGATCCTGCAGACCTTAAAGACGTTGACGGACGCTTTGATCGTGAGGCGGGCAAGTGCTCTCTGCTGCATCTGCTGCTGCTGTTACGTGAGGAGTCCCGACTGCTGCGCGAAGATTTGCGACTGGTTCCGGCTGCTGCGGCACGACTGCGACGACCGGGCATCGCGTGCCATCTCTCCTTGTTTGTTTGGTGTCGAAATGGTCACCTGTCTTCTCGATGGCTGACACACAATGCGAAATCAGAAAGCCGGAGTGATGGTCAGATCGAGCTGTGAAAGGTCACGGCTGCTGATTGGTCAGAAAGATATTATATGCGGCAGCTACAAAAAGCATTTTGTTTCTGCCTTGAAGCCGAAACGATCCACTTACTGCATCGTCAGTCAGATCGGAACTGCACCAGGTTTCAAGCCCAGATAGATAGACCAACGAGACAAGCGATGGACGAATGGACGGACGACGCGGCACGCCAGTGGCGGTGACTTCTCTTAGCAGAGGCGGGTGGACGCTCGCACAGAGAGAAGACGTGCGCGTGGATGGCCTGCCTGTTGTCGCATGAAGTCCGCGCTCTAATCTGCTTTCTCCGACGTGCAAACAACAAATACGACCGTACTTTAGCGAGTACTGCATAGAAGTCGCAGTTCAAACAAAAGACTATTTTTCAGGCCCTCTCAACAAGCAATCTCGTTTCTTCATTATGTCAATTAGAAGAGCTCTCCATAAAGTTGCTCCTTGAGGTCCAAAACAATGTGCACACGTCACAGATGTGACGCGGTAGGTTCGTGATGTGCTTGCTAATGTGCTCGGTGTATTACTTAGTGACACGGTGGCCTCTATTGTGCATCTAGGCTCGCAAGGAAAAAGAGGAGACGGACCGCAAGGACAAGGAGCTCAAGGCCGAGGCGGCCGCCAAGAAACGCGATGCTGACGATGCAAAAGCCGCCAAGATCGAGGCCAAGTCAACACCAGCAGCCGAGGCACCGACGCTCGTCGATAGTGGGATCAACGAAGCCGAGAGGGGCACCCGGCTGGGCCGGCGCAAGAGGTCCTTCAAGAACAAGTCCAAGAGCGGCACGACCCACGGCGAGATGGTCGTGGCAAAGTTCTTGGCACCGAACGCTCGGTCACGATGGTGGTGGTTTCCGTAGTCGTGCTCGACACCACCACGTCCTCACCCGACGCCACAAATACCACGCCGCTGGCAAACTCGTACTCGGTGGACGACGACACTTCGCCAAACACGGAGATCGAGCCGTAGTAGTAGCTGGTGGAGCTCGACGCGCCGCCGCTCACCACGTCCACGTTGTCGGCGGAAGTCACTTCACCGAGCCGAGCGGGACGTACCCCCACTTTTGAATGTCGCGAGCTGTAAATAAGGTAACAAACCACAGGGTTAATACAACATTATCTGTAATAGTAATTAGCATGGCTGGCAGTAATAATGAAATGTCGTACCACTCCAGTCGTTCATGAGAACGACGCCAAAGGTGTGCTGCTTCGCCTTGTCCATCGAGATCGGGTCGCCGAGCTTGTTCGATGGGCCAATGAAGAACGCCTGCAATTGTAGATAGAGCAATCGTTAATACACCAGCAATGACGTACACACAGTACACCACAGTATTTTAAACGCACCATCTCGAGCTCAAAGTCGAAAACGCGGAACGGCAAATCTAGTCGACGACGACTGACGACGCGCGGCCGTGGTAGCTGACTGGCAAGTGGAGACTATTGAAGAATTAATAGAGTAAGCTTTGTGAGCAACAAGTGCATTGCCTACCTAGTACGCTGTGGAGAAGATGCACAAAGAGCTCTTGAGACGTACCAGTTGGGCTGGAGCGCGCTGTCCTTGCCGCGAAACATGACGCCGAAATTCGTGGCGTGCTCACGCGACGAGTAGAAGTCCGTGTAGTCGCTGATCTTCGCTGGCAGGTGCATGATCGTCTTCAGAACGAGGAGAAAGAGGCATACCAATAAGTCCATTAGTACGGAAAAGTATCTCCATTACTATGAGCAGCAAAAGGGAGAGAGCGTACGTTGCGCATGGGGATCAGCGCCTTGGTCTTGAGCGGCTCGTTGTCGCAAAGCGTTGGCTCGTCGGCAGAGAGCAGCTTCTGGATCGTGGCGCGCGCCGAGGCCCACGCGTGGCTGTCCTGGGCCACGAAGCTGTTCAAGCCCGCCTGATGCATACATACAACAATAACACTACCATCAAACAATCCTCGTTAGCACACAAGCGTTATATAGCATAATAAATACCCACAGACAAGTCTTTCGCACGTCGCTGAAGCACTTGGCATCGAATCTTTCAAAGAGCCCTCATTAGCGAGCACGGACAGGTCCAGCACCTACACAAAACAATTGGAATCCGCGCCATCGCACCACCAGTTAGCAATCAACAATCGATTCGCATTATCCACCCATAATAAAATAACAAATGGTGTCTAAAATACGTACAAAGCGGCCGATGACGATGGCGATGCGCTTGTTGTCGGCGTCCAGACGAGTGGAGAAGACGCCGAAGGGCAGGTTCTGGATGGAAAAGTCACTGTCGGCGTCCACGACGACGAAGCTCGCGAGCATGGTTTCGGCGGTGCGCTGCTTCTTGGGATGCGAGGTGGTCATCCACGTGACGAGACTGAGTTGCGACACGAGCAGCAAGAGGAGCGAGTGAGAGACAAGGAGACACGTGAGCGTGAGCGTTCGAGTGCGACGCATGTACGGTGGCTTAGTGGCGCTTTGCTTTACCTGGAAGAAGGTGGTGGATGGGGTGCATGGTCGAGGGTGAGAGCGCGAGTGGCTGGCTGGTAGAATGGGGAAGCTTTTTGACTTGGGCTTCAACTTGAAGAGCCATTTGTCGAAGAGCTTGTTTTGAGTGGTCCACCCGAAGCAGAAGGGAGAATTAGGGTTCAAGTGAGGCAAATAGTGTGGACACCTCATTTTGTGCTGGAATAGTATGGTACTCTACACTATTTTGCTCGAAAATGCACTTCAGCACCGAAAATGCGTGACGCACTCGTCTTCAAGCACGAAAAAGCGAACAAGTAGCGCCACTTAAGCAATCAATCGCCTTGTGCCCGCCTCTCCATCGAGAAGAGCTACGAGCAACCATGGGCGACTCCATCGAGGCGCTAATCCTCCAAGACGCAGGAGCTGCTGCAACTGCTGATCGCCACGACCAGCACGTGCTCGATCCAGGAAATGCTGCTGCTGATATTTTTTGTCAGTTGAAGATGCCAGCCCCACGACGTTCAGGACCAGGACTGTGGCCGGCATGGTTATCATGGCCGGGTTTTCTGAAAAAAAATGACGTCACATGTGTTTCCTGTCGATTCTCCATACAAACAAGCTGGAAATGCAACTCGGGACTCACACAAACCGAAAAAATTTCCCTAATAGATTGACTGGTTTTGGGGGGAAAAACTGCTTGAGAGACTCAAAGTAGTAGGAATAATGTAAACTTCATGCTTCGGAAGATATTTATCATCAACCCCTGTATGTTTTATCTGTTCTATTATGGATCAAAAGGCAATTCCTTTTCTTCAATCAGAACAAAACGAAGAATCCACGCATCTGGGGTGCGTTTGCTCGCGCTCGCCTGCTTGTCTGCCTGGGTGCGTGCATCACGAGCATCATTCGCACATCATGGCTCAGAACCGCAAGCGCAAGCAGCCATCATCCTCGGACGCCAGCAGCGCCGTCACCGCCCTCGACGTGCCGCGCCACGCCAAAGCTCTACGCGATCGGCCATCACGTCCCTGCTCAGCCCACTGGCAGAGCGTGACGCCCGCACAACACCCGAACGCCTGCGGTCGCCTGTAATGCGTGTATCGCCGGCAGCAGATGAGCCAGCGGCGCGCCGTGCCGAGACCGACATGTCACTGCTGCCGCGGTCCGTCATGGAGCTCGTGTTCTTGTTCGCGCGAAAGGACCTGTCGCTCAAAGTCGGCCCCGCTAAGTGCAAGGGCTGGAAGCGCGTGTGTCGCGAGAAGGTGGACATCGACAAGCCCACGCGCTGGCGCGGTGTCTGCACGTACTGGCGCGAACTTATCGACGAGATCGTGTCGCAATTCAAGCAGCGACGGCTGAAAATCAACTTCTCGTACAAGAACAGCGACCAACGCGCGAGAGTGAACTGTTCGCGAACAAGATCTACAAGGACGAGCTCGCTGCTATCCTCGTGAACACACTCGCTAGCCTGCGTTGCAAGTGACGGAGTATGGTGGCGTCTCGCCATTCAGCCTGAGCTCCGTCGTGCGGTTCTGTCTGAACATCCCACTGGGCGTCGAGCTCATCGAGAGCCTCATTCGAAATGACCCTTTGATCATAGATCAGGTCGTGGACGTGGTGATTGCGAGTCTGGCTCAGATTCCAGAGAATGGTGAACCCAGTATGTCGTCTACGGTTTTCTCAGTGGAGTTCCTCCACGCACAGGAAACGTGCGTCGCGCTCGCGAACCTGGCACCAGCGTACGCAATACTGATTCGCACCAGCTCAACAAATATTGCAGCTCGCTCTGCTGTATCGCGATCGCGTTCCATCTGACGGCGAATGTGACTGCGCTGCATGAAGATACTGCGATCTTTCTGTCCCAGATGATGAAGAACGAAGCCAAGATCGACGCTGCGTCCGGACCATCAGCCCAGGTCTCGGCCTTCTCAACCTACCTCAGCATCGCTCTCACTGACACCACTGAGGCTCCACAGCGACGAGTCAGCTCTGCAGCAGTCCGTCACCCACAACCTGACTGTGCTCCGTCAACAGCTCTTCGGCAGCCTCAACCACGCAACCTCACCGCTCGACGTTGTCGTGGTGCCCAGCGTGCACATCGGCCAGCTCGTCCCACAGACGAGCTTCCACCCGTCCGAGCACGAGACGCTGCAGCTTCTCCCCTAGCTCGGCAATGCCGCCGCGAAAGACCAGCAGCAGATGAATCTCAGCAGCCGCGTCGTGAGCCTTGCGTACGTGCTCGTGGTGCTGCTCTGCTACCACTGGCACCGTCGCTCAACAAGAATCCGAGCCAGCGCGAGGACTCAAACAAGACGACCCTCACGCTCTCGTAGCAGTGCTCTTCTCGCTCTAAAGCACGAAGAACGCCTGTCCGCTCTTCATCCTCACGGCTGTGCTGCTCTACACAAAGTCGCCGTCACTGCAGACCATGGAGGCGTCGCTCAAGGAGCACCGCGACCCCGTGAACGCCATCCAAGCCATGCGCGACTGCAGCGCGTGCGTGAGCGCGTCCTCGGATGGCTCGTGCATCGTGTGGAACCTCAACACGTTCCTGCACACGCAGGCCATGTTCGCCTCCAAGGTCTTCCCCCGCATCCACTATCACCCGGACGAGAGCCAGCTCATCACGTGCGGCTCGGACCGGCGCGTGACGTACTTCGACGGCGAGGCTATCCACGTGCTCGCCATGGACATCGAGCGCGCCGGCACGCTCTTCGTCACGGACGACCTCGACGGAATGCTCAAGGTCTGGCACTATGACAACGGCGAGACCTTGGCGCTCGGCAAGGGCCACTCCGAGGTCATCAACGCCGTCAAGATCGCGCCCGACCGCAGAGAGATCGTTATCGTCTGCTCCGAGGGCGCCATCATGGTCTGGGAGGTCCCAAGCGACCTGCTTTGAGATGCTCACGGGTTGGCTCTGGACTTGAAGGCGTTGGCTCTGGACTTGAAAGTTTCAGTCGACCGACATTGGCGTGCGCTTCGGTTAGTCGCGCACTCTTGGCGTAGGCTCACGTACAGCGTAGCGTGCCTTGGTCTTGAACGGATCTCTCTCTCTCTCCCTCTCCCTCTCGAGCTCCTTCTATCAATTACACAAGAGCGATAAAGGGCAAAGCTGTTCCATTGGCGTTATAACGTACACCACAGACCTCATAAATATACTCACTCAGCGGCGCTTCGTCAGTCCGTGCTGCAGCAACTCGAGCGTCGACGACATGTTGCTGGACGAGGTCGACCACAGCAGCAGTGACGAGCCGTAGGCCTCACGACCGGAACGCGGAGACGAAGTTCGAGACGAGAGAAGTCCAGAAGCCGATGCCGGCGCCTACGACTGATAGCTTTGCATCGCATGCAGAGAATGGCATCAGAGCCACGCAAACGCACGAGGTCACAGAAAGCACAGTCCGCAGGGTTCTTACTCGCATGTCCAGGCGCTCTGCTCGCAGTAGTCGACGTTGACGTTGACGCTGGTCTCAGGTCTGCGAAGAGGTTCAGAGCCACAGATATTTCAGTGTCCATAGTCGTCATATCGTGCAGGCATATGGACAACAACATATAGACAGTCAGCCAAGGCCAACGCATCGTTGACGTCACTGATCTCCATGTCTTCCTCGGTCACGCTCGGATCTGACTGCGTCACGGGTGAAAACGTGCCATCCGCATTGCTACTAAACGAGTCATCTCTCATCTGCATCACGGTCACGTCTGGGGATCTCAACAATTTCTACCACTGCTGCTACTGGTGGTCGTGAGCCAATGTCGTCGCAGAAATCGAATTGCGCTCAGCCTGCCGGACTGCACTGCTGCTGTTGTTGATACTACTGCTGCTCCGCGTGACTCTCAAATCTCTCGCGCTGCTGGAACGCTGCTGGCTCGAGTTGCTGTCCACGGACTCTTACCTCCTCGTACTGGTCGCAGAGTCCCCACTGTACCTCTCTCGCTCGTTCAGGATATCGAGACTGAGCAGGAACTTCATCGACACGTCACCCGCGAGCCGCAGCGCTTCATTCTTCTCCTCGTAACTATCGCTGCCGATCTCGAGGCGGACGTGTCGCCCGTGATCAAGTCCAGAAACCGAAGAGCGACGTTGGATTTGAGTGACATTTCCACGCTCATCAGGAACCCGCGTGGCAAATCTCGAGACGAGGCGAAGGATGGCGAAGACAAGCAGACGCGCAGAGAGACGCTCAACTTGGAGGATCTGTACGAAATCAACCCTGAGCTCCGCTCGAGCCATCAAGCTGATGCAGCTGATAGCAGTACTGCTATGGGTGTGAACGCTGAGGCGAACGAGCTTGAATCAATATCGCGAAAGTGGAAGCACGACCAGCCAGCTAGTGGCACTGCCACGATCCTCAGTCAAGCAGGGAAGAAGCCTCGCAGTGATGATGAAGGACATGCTGAGAGCCCTCC
>JAASFY010001312.1:0-10215 GCA_023334035.1 Globisporangium okanoganense
CGAAATCGAGGACGATTGAACATGCCCCCTGCTCTACAATATCGAACAGACCACATATCCAAACAGCAGCTCACAACTCGCAACCGTCTTTTCGCTATGAAGGAAAACGTGGGTGGTTTTATAATTTTGACCAGGGGTGTATGAGCTGGGGTTTTTCTAGAAAGATCACTGTCACTGAGCACATAAATTATACGATAACCGTTTGCCCATTGCCATTTTTGCAACAACAAAAAATGGCGACGAGCACGAGGGCGGCAGTGGAAGACGACGAGACGGTGGCGCTGCCGGTGTTCTCCACACGCGAGCTGCAGCTGTGCAAGGTGGACAGTCGCAACCGCGTGACCTTCGGCGTGCTGGCGCACTCGAGCGTGCTGCTGCACCTGCTTCGCCCCAAGCCGCACACGTACGAGGAGAAGGACCAGCGCTGGCTGCACCTGCTGGAGGCGGTCGCCGCAGTGCCGTCGCGCAAAGTGCACACGATCCAGAAGATCGTGCTACAGGCGCTGCAGCTGCTGCCGTCGCCCGCGTGGAAGCAGCATCTCGAGAAGAGCGTGCGTCTGCTGCTTGCACAGCTGGCGGCCGCGAAAGACGACTTCTCCAAGCGCGCGCTCGTGACGCTGCAGCTCAAGGACCGCGTCGCGCAGTTCCTCCGCGAGTGGCTCGCAGACCCGATCGAGGGCTTTGTGCTTGCAAAGGAGCACGTCGTGGGTGCGTTTTAATTCGATTTTTTTACATACAGTGGCGTTATGTTGTATGCGTGACGACTGATGTTGTGTTGTGTGCATCGCAATCAGCGGGGCTTCGACTGGACGACTTGGTCGCGACGCCCGTTGGCGCAGGGTACTTGCGCGGCTACCGACGCGAGGACGGCTTCTGCATCGTTTTGTACCCGTGGGGCCACGGATTCGTCCACTTGAGGCACGTGGCGCGACTGGAGCAGGCGATCGAGACGCAGCGCAAGAAGCGCAAATTCAACGAGTTCCTGGCGCTCGAGCACCAGCATCTGTATGAGGAGGTCGAGTCGCTGCTCGAGAATTACCCACCGGAGCAAGACGTTCCGTCGTCAACTGCCAAGATGCTGAAGATCACGCCCGAGGGCGTGGACGTCGACGAATACACGAAGCTCGTCGAGTCGCTCCAAGAAGAGGAGGTACGAAGAAATTTGTTCTATCTGTCTGCTTGTGGTTGTTTGATACTCACCAATTTTTATTTAAAATTAAATTATTATTATTGACAGCACTTTGACCCAGAGGTTCTGCAGCACGACCTAAGTTTCGTGCGTCGCGTGCAGGCGCTGGCTGCCAAGACCCGCGAGCAGCACGAGCAGCAGCACCACAAGGAAGAAGAGCAAGAGGAAGAAGAGCCGGAAGGCCACGAACAAGAGAGCGAGATGGAAGATGTTGAGCAAAAGGAGCAGAGCGAGAACCCAGTGAAAGAGGAAAAAGAGGAAGAAAATATTGGTGGCAAGGGTTTTGAGGAGCCGCTTGAAGCCACAGCGGGAGCGATGGTAGTGGAGTGAAATGGACGGAGAGTGAAGAAGATACAGGAAGCCTCTGCGTATTTATTTAGAGGTGATATGGTGTTAGAATATCGCTTTGGGGCAATAAGCTGTTGCTTTGGTGTCGAGGTTCACCGAAAGAGCGCTCAAAATGGGATAATTTTCAAACACCGCCTCAGGAGTGAAACGACATATTTTTGCACATTTCCTTGATTTGCCACAACAATAAATCTTATACTGCAAATTAGTATGGGTGACAAATATTGTTTTCGAAAAAAGCTGTCTGTCGAACAAAGCGACACATTATTATTCCAAAGCCCGTATTCCCGAATGGCAGAGGACCATGCCGTGCGCATCTTGCTGTGCAGGTAACGAGCGTCGCTCTGCGCATTAGCTGTAGCTGCTTGTATCAATCGCCAGTATAAACATTAAACTTATTCGCGATGCACTCTGCAGCGACCACTTTCAGATCCTGCAGCTCGTGTCCCATGACGCGCGCGGACGATTGCAGGTTGTCGACGTGACGCGAGTGCGCAGGTGCGGTTGCTTTCTTTTATTTCTGCTATTGTTTTGTATGGCAGTCTGCTGACTGCCGGTGCTTTATGTGTGCTATTGTATGTGCAGGCGGTACAAGGAGCTGGCGATCCTCGTACACCCGGACAAGAGCAAGAGCGCAGGTGCGCGTCCCTTTTCATTCCGAATATGGCCGTCTCGGTGTATTAATGTACTTAAATGGATCTAATATATATATGTGTATTTTACAGATGCGGAAGAGGCGTTCAAGCGACTAAGCGTGGCGTACGAGTGTCTATGCAATGAGAGTTCCCAGCGCAGCTACATCCGCACTCTGCTGACGACGCGATCGCTCCATCAGGCGCCAAAGCGTCCCCCACCACCGTCATCGTATGCGCCATCAGCGTACCCACGAAAGAAGAAACAGAAGAAGAGCGACAAGCCACCACCGCCTGCTCGTGATACGAACTCTGTACCACCACCACCACCACCTTCTTCAGCACCACGACGACAGCGAACCCCCGAGGAGACCTGGAAACAATTTCAGGATGAGGAAGAGCGAATGGCTCGCAAAGAGTTCATGTCGAGAGGCTTTGAGCGAACCTACGCCTCCTCAGGTTCACGAAACGCTGGTTCTGGTGACGATCCTGAGAAGCCACAAGTCGACTCGGCGGTCCACGAGTCCATCATGAGCTCGGATCTCCATGCGAAGGCGCACAACTGGAGCTCCTGGAAGAAGAATGCGTCCTCGCAGACAGCACCTCCGTCTACTGAGCCATCCACGAACCCTCGAGAGACTGAAGATGCGAGCAAGAGACGTGGTTCAGTGACGAAGGCAGAACCGGAGGAAGAACTGATCTACTGTTTGCTCTGTCGACGCAAATTCCCAACTCACGAGACGCTCAGTCGACACAAATCGTATTCAACGCTACACCTGACGAACCTGCAACGCGCGCAGACGAACTGAGGTACTGCCACCACCAACCATTGAGCTTCTTATTCTTGTCACCCGATGTTCCAGATCTTGACCACGTTGTCCTGCCCGCCGCTGATCAGCGCCGTCGCGTGCAGCCAGCCGACAGTGTTGACGAATCCGTGCATGGTCTCGATCACAGCAAGCACGCGCATCTGTTCAGTGTCCACGACATACAACAAGTCTTCCGAGCTGCACACGATAGAGTTCCCGCGAGGCTGTAGCATCGAGATCCATTTAGCAGCCAGTCGGAGCTCGGATTTCACCAGCGGATGGCTGAAGAGGTCACTAAAGTGCAGCAGACGCCCGTCACCAGTGGAGCAAACAAGCTGGCCGTTCGAGAGCAGGCACATGCTGTAAATCGGCGAGTGGACGAGGTCCAGGCAGCCAATGTACTCGAGAGTCTGGAAGTTGAAGATCTGGATTGCGCCATCGTTCGAGCCGCTCAGGATCAGCGTGCTGTCGACTGAGCTGTTCGCTGCGAGCACTTGGACCGTGGCCTTGTGGACGCGAAAGGCTTCGGTGGCACGCAGCTCTCTGTTCTTGATCCTGTCAGTGGCAACGGTGGGCAGATCCCAGAAGCACACTGCGGCGTCTGCTGCGCCAGAACACAGTCGCTCGCCTTCCGTGAAAAAACACGTGATCCGCGACGCGTGGTCTCGTAATACGAACGTGCAATAGCCCAGGTCTCCGTTCCAGATCCGGATGGTCGAGTCGTCCGAGCAGCTTAGGATTTGCTGAGGAAATGCAACTGGCAGGTGAACTTTGGTGACGTGCGCGGTGTGGCCTCGCAACACGTGAAGCAGCTTGAAGCCTTCCAGGCAGCTGTACACGCGCAGTGTCGTATCGTGGGACCCTGAGACTAGCCACCGCGCGTTGATGTCGATGCACGAAACGTTGTCTCCGTGGCCAAAGAGTGTGTGCAGACAGCTGAACGAAACACGAGACCAGACTTTGACGGACATATCGACGGAGCACGAGACAACATACCGATAGTCACTCGCCACGACGGAGCAGACGCTCGAGGCGTGTCCGACAAGATTCTCGGGCTGCAGTCGGTTTGGAAAGGATACTGTATCCATGTGTTCAATGGATGAGTTCTGGTGCGACAGAGTGTCTACTGTGAATGTCGAGTACGTCCGAGACGAGCGCCGAGACTTTGGCGGAGCTGGCGGCGCTTGGCTGCTGGTCTGTGGCTCCAGTCTACTGTAACAGCCACAAATGATCAGCAACTCGAATGTCTAGATTCATTCATTGCTTCTTACCTGTAAGCGTCACTTGAATCTGCGTATCCTGTTGGCGGTCGTTCTGTATTGCGCATCCAGTCGACCCCCCCTCTGGACACGCGCCTCCCGCTCCTCGAAGCTTTTCTCTCGCAATCCATGCCAGTTGACAGCCTCTCGCTCGTACTGCTGTTGTTGTCCGCTTCATCCGCAGCAAGCGTGTAGCCAAACTCGTTGCCGCCGCTACTGTAGATCGCACGCGCGTCCTCTTCCTGCGGCTGCTTGTCATCATCGCCCACTGCAGGTTCCTCCGCTACATCTCGGCCTGCTTTGGTGCTGGGCGGTGCAAGAGTGACAGCGTCCAAGCTGTCCCAGAGTGCACCACTGTCGCCTCTAGTACCGGTACGTGAACTGTCCATGGGAATATCAGCTCGCCCAAGGAATGAACCAAATTTCGACTGCTCTTGCGGCTTGCGCGTCGTTCTCACCTGCTGCTTTCGCTGCCTCCTGGGAGCACGTGGTGACAGGGGTCCGAGCGAAGCTGGTGCGGGCACTGCGGACCGCAGCTTGTCGTCTCTGCCTGTGAGCGGGAGCGCATGAACCTTTGCATCCAGGAGCTGCTGGCGTGGCGAGAGCGCAGTAGTGTGGCTGTGCGGCTGCTGGTCCTGAGCTTGGGCTTTGCGGTGTCGCGCACACGTGCAATGCGGTGGGTGCCACGCCTGCGTGTTGGTGCGCGACGGACTCGGCGCAGGCGACGGCGCGATACCGAACCACATGGCTTCGCTTTTTCTTCTTCTTTTTCAAGTGTGGTGTCAAAGGTTGTGTGACGTTTCGGCTGTCAAGATCCCCCCCAAATTGAGCGCGCTCGTCATATTTGCCCATTTATCCGGATAAAAAGCACCACCAACATCATCACCTGCACGCACGTGATGAAGCTCGGCATGCGACCACCAAGATACAAAGAGCCTGCTAGAAGGGCCTTCCTGCCAGGAAAAAAACACATGCAATTGAATACCACACACAGCGTCTTGTTGGCATCAACACGTTGGTTTTCTATTGCGTGAGACGGAATTGCTTGAGCATCTATACAACCACACACAGAACAAACAAACAAGCAAAAGTCCACACAAGTATTAGCCAGCAGCAAGCGAACAAGCCAATGTGGTTGTCGCTATTGCGCACCTCTTCTTCGAGCGGGTGCACGTCGCCGGCGATGACGAGGCAGTGCAGCGGCGCGCCAAAGTCGGCGGTCAAGAGCTCTTCCATGGTGCCGGCGATGATCGTCTGGTCCTTCTGGCCCAGACGCGCCATGCCCACGCATTGCGTATCGCGGCTGTACGCTCCCTCCTGGCGCTTCTCCTCGACCTCGATGAGCTGCTCGAGCGCTTGGTTCACGGTCATGAAGCGCGGTGGCAGGAACACGGTCTTGCCGCGGCACATGGCCTCGAAGTCCGGCTCCTTGACCTTGATGTCCAGCAGGCAGAGCGTGTGCATGCCGCCCTTCTTGTTGTACAAGACCTTCTCGTAGAAGCTGTCGGGGCGCCACTCGTCGCGGAAGAACGGGATCGAGATCGTCTGCCCAAAGCTGTAGAGTTGCAGGCCGCACGAGCCCGCGGCGCCCATGACTGACGCGTTGTGGATCACTTCGACGCTGATGCCGAGCTCCTTGGCGCGGATGATCAGATCTGAGTGCGTCGTCGCACTGAATCCACACACGCAAGGGTCAAAATCCACGTTACAAGCTACATGTGAATGGTTTTCAAAACGCACCAGAGCGGGTCGCCGACCACGAGGAACGCGACATCGTCGTCCTTGGCGTCCTCCAGGATCTGGTCAGCGCCAGTCTCGACGCAGTCGCGGTCCGCGAGGATCACCTCGCGTTCATAGAACTCGCTCTAGAAGCAAAACACACGCACAGTCGTTAGCCACACAACAGGCAGTGTCAATGGCGTTTCGTTATCGCCAGCGCTGCAGCATTACCAAACGCGAGAGCTCGATGCCGAGCACGGACGTGTAGTTCTCGAGGAACACTTTCTTCGACTTCTTGACGGCGTTGAGGCCGCGGAGAGTGATGTCCTGCTCGTCGCCGAGGCCCAGTCCCACGACGTACAACACCATTCTTCTTCTTCTGAGCTTCTGGAGCCAATTGATTTTGACACGCAAGTCCTTGCCGCTTTTGCAATTCGGAAGGAAAATATACCAGTATGCTACCGGTATGCTTTTAACTTGAACAAAGTATGCACATAAACACACACAAAAATATATGTACTGACTTAGGTTAGAAAATAGTAAATCACCCTAAACCCATACCGGTACGAATTCTGGTATATTTTCTATTTCAAATTACGCAAAATCGTCATTCAACTGCAACAATTTGTTGAAGCGAGCCAATCTCCACCACCGGTATAAATGGTCAAGTTATCTACACCCTTTTCCGTAATTAGTGTGTACCACAGTAATTACGAATCTCACCTTTTGGGATTGGTCGTCTTAAATAGTGTGTATCACAGTAATTAGGATACCACACTAATTGTAGGGTGGCGTGAATAGTGTTATACACAGTAATTAGGTTTGATACTATTTAGTGTGTATATATTTGATCAAATAAAGCAAGTATTAGAAAGATCAGGCGCTATCCTGAGTGTCCTCTACCTCTGATTGATCAACAGCATTCCACGCTGGCACTGATTTGCCCTCAAAGTAAACTCGATGTGTGTTGATGATCTCTTGCAGCTCCGGCGAAAGCTGCTTCTCGTGCCATACACCATTCACATCGAGTGAAAGACCGCATCTTATCATTGCCTTCCGAGCGAACGTCAACCCGTTTGTATCTCGCTGATCATTCACGTGCTGAACTGCTGCTGCAGCGAGCTCCAAGAAGAACTTTTTCCCCGGATTCTTCAGCGCCCCGGAGCTTCGTCCATTACGCCTTCCGCTGTTCTGGAAACCGCTGCCGCTCTTGATGACTTCGAGTTTGTACTTTTCCCAGCCGTCGGTCCATGCATCCTTGACTTTCGAGATTACAAAGGAGTCACAGGGCTGCACTTTGTCAGTCGAGCACGGAGGCAGCTTCCGGACAGATGCGTTGAGGCGCGTCAGGCAGTCTTGCACCGCTGAATCGTCCTTGTGTCCGCCGTAGTTGTCGCACCAGATGACACGCGTTCGATTGCCTTGGTTCCGTGTGCTCTGAACTATTGGCTCGGATAGCCACTGCTTCCAAACCACCGACGTCATGAAGCCTTTCCTTGCTGTTCTGTACGCCACTCCTGGAACGGCGTCCTCGAGACCGCGAATTGGGTACGAGCAGTTGTCGTTCTGGAAGATGATCATTGGGACTTCGATTCGCGCCAACGGACCGCCGGTGATGCGAACGACCATGGTCATCCCGATGCCGCCGGATACGACGTCCGCGTATTTGACATTTTCGTCGCCTCGAAACCCCAACGTCTTCCCGTTGTCCATGTTAATGACAAAGTGGGTTTCGTCGACGTTCTCGACCACGTCTTCGTCGAGGACGCCAGACTTGAAATCTCTCAAGACGACGCCAAGGTGGAACGCGATCTCTTTGTCGATGTGTTGCTGTCGCTCAGCACTCACCATCAGCTTTCCCTTCTGTGCCCGGCCGACGATGTTGCGGTTGTCCATGAATCGGCGAATCCAACGATCGTTGATCTTCTGTGAGATTGCGACACCACTCGGCGAGAAAGTTGCGCAAAACTCGGAGTGCTGCGATGTTTCGAGCAGATCCACAGCGAGATATTTCAGCAGCTTTGCCGAAAACTTGACCCCTGCCTTGCGAAGCCGGTCGAACTCGTCTTCCAATTCGCCGTAGAGCCACGTGACCCAGGCTTGAGTTTTTGGGCCGCGGCCTTTTCGAGCCTTCAAAAGTACTTTGCGATTGATGCTGTGCTGTCTGGAGTTGACCGAGAGAGGCTCGACCTGGTCCGGATTCGCCAAAGTGTCGCGGTCCTTCCACCAGCGGCTTGCCTTCATTGAGTTAGCGTTCACGCTCCCGCGAAAGACATCAGGAAACTCGCGGACTGTGCGAGTCAACAGCCCTTCCTTGCCATTATGCTGCTCGTCTTCGCTCATCCACAGTACAATTCATTTCCGCTGCTGCTTCGTTGCGACGTTCTGAAGGGCCCTCTTGCCTGTCTCGCTGCTGGGTTGAACACTTGCGCCATCGGCGCTGGTCTCATCGCGACGAACACCTGCATCAGGACCCAGTGTTCCGGGCTCTTGTGCTCCAGGCGACTGTGTCTGGCTGCTCCCCTCTTGCTGGAGAGCGGCCGTAGCCCGGGCAAACGCAGCGACGATAGGCGATGGAGAGAACAGGTCCATCGTGCTCGGTTGGACGTGCTTTGAGTTGTGAAAGAAAATAAAATGCGATGGGAGCGGCGCAGATGTTGGGACGCGGTTTTTGATCCGAGGGAATGCGATCTTGAGGCAGAACTCAGATCGGTTTTCGAAGAGCCGCCCAATGCAAATATTTATAGAAGTGGTTTTGATTGGTTGGTGAATGGCTCTGTTTCGCCCATGTTACCTCCGTCTGTTGTAGATTGGCACTTGGTTAAGATCTCGATCCTTGTGCGTGTAGGGGTGAAGGTGGAGGGTACTCCGGTCCACCTCGTTCGCATCTTTTCGTTTTTGTTTTCGAAGTCCCGACCAAAGCAAACATTTATAGACAAGGGATCTGATGTGGACCACATCGGTTGGTTTTTGGAGTCCAAAATTGCAATCACTAATTAGTGTGTAACACACTAATTGCGCATACACACTATTCGGGTATACACACTAATTACGGAAAAGGGTGTAGTTCGCTGTACTCGTCGTGCATCACCGTTGACCTCTGGAGTGAGAGCGTGGAACCGATCGTAGAGCCGGAGCTCGAGCTCGCCCGAGGACTCGTGGTGCGCCTGTGGGTGGCGCAGCACGTGACGCCAGGCGTGCAGCAGCGTCCGCAGCTCCAGTCGGCTCCTATTTCTTCTTGACGCGTTTGTGTATTTTTTTCTGTTTCTAAGGTCGTTCTAAAAAATTCAATTGGTTACAGCAACAGCTATGGCAGACTATACTGGTTATTGTATGTCTTTGTCCCTTTTTCGATTCCAAATGCTCGAAGGACCTCTAGTATAATAAAACCAATATAGCCCACAACGTACTGATTTACGACACAGGCTGATGACTGCTACCGATATACCGGTATAGGAAGCCATAGATACGGTAAGGTACCGTAAAACGACTTGCGTCCAATTATCTTGAACACTAAGGCCGTGTTCGATGGCGAGATAATAGTTATTATGCCATCGAACACGGTTTCTCATAACGTCGATAATAGCTATTATCGCAGATCTCCAAAAGGTCGATCTACGAAAACTACACTACGTTATGTGGGGTTTCTCAAAAAAACTAATTTGACCGGGCCTCCATAATTGAATTATCGTAATGTCGATTAGGTGGACGTAGTTGAGAATTACGATAATAGCTATTATCATTGAACACGGTCTAGCAAGGATACTGTACGCTATTCTACCGGACAACTGAGAAGAGACCCAGCGTTTTGGCTCATCACGCTCAACTGAATCACAATTTGACCATTCTGCTCGCGAGTAAGGGTAATACTCATCGGAGAAACTGAATTTGGTGCCCATTTCGCTGTATCTCCCCTGCAAAGCCCTCATTTTGCAATTCCAAAACACCTCTGTTCATCTTCGTTCTTGCTGGATTAGGGCAGGGATAGGTGATTAAATAGAGGCATTTTGTAACGGGGTACACGAGTGAGTTACACCGTAGTAACCACTCTGCCAAACTACGGTTTGTGCAACATCTATAAGTCCGAACTTAGTGGAAGTTCGCAGTGTCCACTTCAGATGTGGCACGTGCGAACTTGGTACGTACTTAAGGAAGAGTTATGGCCAGCAGTTATGCGGCCATGCCATTGGCTATTATAGAGACCAAGTGGCCAATCAGAAGTACTGAGCTCAGGTAGCCAGTCAAAGTACATTTATTTA